>JAMWEH010001870.1:0-43385 GCA_024721245.1 Mitragyna speciosa | reverse complement strand
TATTTTCGACTGCAGAAAGGCATAACAAGTCAGTCTCAAGACCCCAAATTTCTACTGAAATACATGTAAAACAAATTAGTAGATCCTCACCTAATATCCAAAGCAAGGATTGGATCAAGTGGATAAGCTATTGCATGGAAGGGCTGCACACTTGGAATAACTGACATCTAACAATATACATAACACCAACAGAAGTAAACCAGTATCCTAAACATCTAACCAACAATATTTCGATAGTAAATACACAGAGTAAATAAGAAGCTTTTGTTAAAACCTTGATCTGTCTTCTAAGTATGCCTTCCACTTCAATAAACATCCTCTCACGGTCATCCCAATCACAAACACACTGAAAGCATGACAGCAGACGACGTGAATAACAATCATTATCTGGACTGACACAATACAACATGCACCTATAGTTATCAATAAATAACAATCACATGGACAAAGTAGTTCAAAAATAAAAATTTTTATGGTTAATTAATTTTTCCACTTTTACTAAACAATTAAACATCATACAATTTCCCTAAAAGTACCTTCTTATTACAAACTACGTTGCACACATACCTGCAGAGTATGAAGAAGATTACAGGTTGCTTCTGGAAAATCTGGACGTATCAATAATGCTTCCCTATAACTCTTAATGGCTGCTTCCACATGACCACTACAAGAGGAGGCAGAAAATGTTTTCACTATCTGCAAAACATGAGTTGAGGAACAAAACCAGTACCCTGCTGTAGTCTCTCAAAAAACTTAGCCACAGACCTGTCCTTGTAAGCTGAAGCCAAATTTGCATGAGCCTCGGCCATTGCAGGTCGGATAGATATAGCTCGTAAATAGTCCTGAATAGCTTCAGTAACTCTCCCAATTTCTTTGAAAGTATTACCACGATTGACAAGTCCATCAGCTGCCGTAGGATCAATCCTCAGAACTTCATTGTAGCAAGATATAGCATCAACATAATTACCCTGTAATCCCATTGGAAAGCTGAACAGTCAGAAAGGCATTACAGCAAAATATGATGAACTTCAAGAAGAAGAAAATAATAAAATTCACTATCTTTTCTTCATAATAAAATTCTTAATTGGACAATTTTACTTTCATATTCTTCAAAAGTGAACTGCATTAACACAAGTATTCAGTTATTCAAAATCTGGGCAGTTAGGTGGAACTATACCTGCTGTTTGTGTATTATGGCTAAATTGTTGTAAGGAGCAGAAAGCCCTGTTGTCACAGATATAGTTGCCTTATAACAATGGGCGGCAACACTCATCATATTCCTAAAGGTGAACAATTTGTAAAACACTTGATAAGAACAGACACAAGCATATCCAATAAAAGTACTCAACATGACATGAAAAGATGCCTTACCACTCCATATAAATATTCCCAAGATTGGTAAGTGCTTGAGGGTGGCTAGGTTGGAGAGAGAGGCATTGCTTCACAACCAAACAATAGCACAGATCAGACAGAAGTTGGAGAAAAAACCACAAAACATATAAAAGAACATTGCAAATGGACCTACGCGATAACAATGGATTGCTTCTTCTACTTTTCCAGCATCTTTTAAGGCATTGCCCTAACCAGTAAATGAAGCAATCAGAGCAGTATTTAAACAGATGAAACCCTTAAAGAAAAAGTTTTAAGCATGATATATCAACCAATTGCAACAATAAGACAAAGACAAACCAAGTTATTGTATGCCTCCAAGAATCCTGGATCACAACCAATAGCCCTGTTATAGTGGAGTATTGCCATATCCAGGTTCCCTTGCTCATAATATACACTAGCCAAGTTGCCTGCAGATTTTGAGACATCAAAAAGCTTCATAAAGTCAAAAGTGGACGGCAAGAAACCATGCAGTGCAATTTTACTTGGAATTGCAAATGTTTCTTGCAAAGCCAAAATTATACCCAGCCTCACAGAAAAATTAAGAAAAATAAAAAGAAACTATGCAAAAAGCACCTCCTACTTTATTAGTGATTCTGGCATTATCAGTACAGAGCAATTGCAAATGACAGTGCAAATTCAGGTCCAGAAAGAAAACTCACCAAAAGCCATAGAATAATCTGGTCGCGCTTGAAGGGCACGTTGATAACACCTGATTGCATCCTGGGGCATTCCCAAAGCCTGGAAAATGCAAAGAACATCTTGTATTTCTCTAGATTCTGGTCCTGGCATTTGCAGCTACCCGACCTTACAAGCACAATGCATAATGGCTTACCTTGTAAACATTCCCCAGGTTCAAATAGGCATCTGCAAAATTTGGCTTCAGCTTGACCGCTTCCTGAATGTGAATATACAAGGGTCAAATGAATAAACTTGTTTTTGAAAAAAACAACAGCAGAACCACATAATTGACATTAAAAAGTTGGCTTCAGCTTGACCGCTTCCTGAATGTGAATATAACAAGGTCAAATGAATAAACTGGTTTTAAAAAACCAACAACGGCACCACCTAAATTGACATTAAGAGTTAAAACAGATCATTCAGCTATTGAAAAAATAAACCATAGAACTGCCAATTCAATACCTTATAATACTGCATCGCCCGATTAAGATCACCAGCCTCCATGAAAAGACCAGCAAGATTGGACCATGCAATAGCGAATGTTGGTTGTATTCGCAACGCCTCAATATAGCATTTGTACGCCTAGTGAAAAAGTATGGGCATATCAGTAAACAGTGAAACATCTGGGTCAAATCTGAATCCTAGCTGTAAAAGACACATGGGACCACAACACAAAGGACAGATAAGTATTTATCATAATTCTAAACAGCAAGACCAACTTATGACAAACTGACAAAGAGCCCATGAAATGTCATACATTTAGAAATCAATCTAAAACAACTAGCAGGATTGTTGAGTTCTTAGTATACTGTCTAAATTCCAGCATCTGAAGGGTGCTAGTTATTAAACCATGTTAACAATTGCAGAGACATGAAAGAACCCAGAAGCTGACAGAGCTTGGAACACACTCAGGCCCAAACTCTTGGAACCCCTCCTAATGCTGCAACTAAAAATGCTTAAGAGGAAAATGAAAATCAGAGATACTTGACTACCTCTTGAACTAAACCTTGTGCTTTCATCAAGTTCCCAAGGTTACTATGAGCATCAACCTGCAAAATATGCCAGAGTTAAGCGTAAAGCAATGGAAACAGCCAAGTAATTGCCTGTGATTCAACAAAGTCGCTTCAAAATATAATTTACCAAACGATGATTCAAAGCAAGAGCCTGATGGCAACATTGGGTAGCCTCATTAAGCCTCCCTTTCCTCATGTATGCACTAGCTAGGTTTGACCATGCATCAGCAAAATTTGGGCGAAACTGTGAAGGGTTCAAAGCAGATTCACTTAGTCATTCATCAAAGCAATCTGAAAAATTGTACAGACAGCTCCTTTTTTTTAGTTATTAATTATATTGGGCGCACCCAACGTACCTTTATCGCATTGTATTTTAACATAATATAATGTAACGCCAATCTTGTGAATAATACAAATACTTCCAACAACAAACTTCTGAAGCATACACACCTCAATTGCAACCAAATAATACTGGATTGCAACATCAATATTGCCTCTCTCCTGTGCACGTCAAAACACAAATAACCCATATTAACATTTTGATATTCTTGAGAAACCCAAAAAAAATGTGCAATCAACACAAAATCAAAACTTTACCTTCCAAGCATTTGCCATATTTCCATAGCACTCAGCAAAATGTGGATCTAATGCAATAGCTTCTTCATTCTTTTTAATGCACTCCTCAAAATCATGCAACTGAAGCAAATGACACAAGCTTTCTCTCAGACTGCGTCCAGGCATATCATCCAAAATCAAAAGAGTAGGACATCAATACAATATCTATATTACCCCAAATAGTTACCTGATAATAAACAGCACCCAGAAGAAGCAGATTATCAGTACGACGTGGGTTTCTTTCATAAACAGCCTTGCTATGCTCTAAAGCCAGTTCATAGTTCCCAGCTTTGTAATTCTGATGAGCAAGGGTCAAGAGCATATCCTCATCAACTGCGGCACAATTAAGTTCAAATATCTCAGCAATAGGACATCTAGAGAAAATAAAATTAACACCATGGATATCAACTTTGATTCTTTGAATCTACAAGAAATGACAGATTTATTAAGAACTGCAACTAGAAATCCAAAACCTGATTACTAAAACCACCCAAAGCTTGCCTACTATTACCCCTTCTGATACATTAAAAAGCATTCCTCTATCCATACGATTGATGCTTAAAGGGAATGAACAATCTTCCGTGTCGAGTAAGAAACTCTAGTTTCATCATTCCATACAATAGGAAGTGTCCATCTCTTAGGCATTCAGCTAGATCGCTCATAAAAACCTTAAAATGCATAATGTTGTCAACTTTTAAGGCAAACAACCTACTAGAATAACCAGGTAAGATTGCCTTCGAAGACCAAAAAAACTCCATGGACCAACATTTGACTCTCCAACTTGAACCAAAAAAGACAAAACCCACAAGTCATAAACAAACAAATTATTTCCTTCAAAAAATGTGGTCCTTGACCATCCCAGACGCCTCATACTTGGTCTAAAACCATTAAAATTTTTCAAAAAGGGAACACGAAACTTTGGTTAATCAATAGCTAATCAAAAGATTAACTCCTAGACAGGGTGATAAGATGCACCATTTTGCTCACTGTAAAACAGACTGAGTCAGTCCTCCATACTGGTTGAGTTTTTTGCCAAAAGGATACAAAAATAAACGTAAAAACGCATCTCAAACTAGCCCAAACCTTTATATAGACCGATTTAATTTCCAAAACCAGAAAATAATTCCCGAAGATCCCAGACCGAAAATTCCGAACCTAAAATTCCCAAATCGTGTCCATCCCTAAACCAACAAATTCCAAACCCTAAAACACTAAATACCCTTAAATTAACGATCATATCAATAACCTCAAAACCCTGAAACTCCAAAAAACCATCCAATCCCCCCAAAAGCCGCAACCTTTGCCCTAACTGAAATCAAAATCTCCTTTTTCCCTATTTTATCAAAATTAAACCACAATAAAACAAATCCCCTAATCAAAATCTCCTTTTTCTGTCATTTATCAAAATTAAACAACAATTAAACAAATCAAACCACAAAATTCAAATAATTCCCAAAAAAAACCTTCGCGAGACAAAAACTCCTGCTTAACATTCGAACCCGAGGGCAAAGCACCGGATTCATTATGCAACGAGAACACCAGATCGCTCCTCCGATCGCCACCGGCAACGCCGCCGCCATTGTTATTGTTGTTATAACTCAAAATTCCCCCAACTTGCTGCAACAATTGCTGATGCTGCTGAACTTGCTGCTGATGATGCTGATGCTGCTGATACTGCCGCGGATCGCTCTGCAGCGACAACATGATGAATGATGATGCCGATGATGATTAAAAAAAATTTTTTTCTCGAGTTTTTTCACTCACAATTCTGAAGAATTTTGTAACAATATTTACAGAAAATTGATCACAGAAAAAAAAAATAGAGAGAGAAAGAGATAGAGAGAAGAAAGGAGAGATTTCTGTGGAGAAAGAATTGATTTTCTCTTCAGATTATTTAATGGAATTCTAAGGGGAAAAGGATTTCACTAGTTCCAATTTTATTGCTCAGCTGTGCCTTGAATTAAATAGGGAAGAAAGAAGAGAAGAAAAAGGAAAAAGTGAATTTAAATGGTAAAGAATCCCTTTTTTTTTTCGCTTTTATGTTCCTCTCTCTTTCTCTCTCTTCCGTTACGTGTTTAATATGGACTTCTCGTTGGTGTTATTTCCACTCCCATGCCTGTAGATGAAATGGCATAAACACCCTCAACGATGACCTGAATTTTTTAGTTGGAGGGTTGAAATTGTTGGGTGGTATTGGTTGTTAAAAAGAAAAAAGTCTTGAATATAAAAGTTTTGCTCAACGATGCGAAACAAAACGGTTAAAATCCTCTTTGTTTTTTTTTTTTTTTCAACTTATACAATATTAATTTATGACCTTTTTAAAAATTTATAAATTTTTAAAGTTATTTTAGTAAATGCATATATAAATTCATACATATGGCATATGTACAAGTTGGAAACAAAGGGGACAGAGAAGATTTTGGAGACTGAAAATTTGAATCGTATTGTTTAGCAAAAATGAAAAGAGAAATTGTGAGATTAGAAGTTCAATAGTAATTATAAAAGAATTTAATCATTGGGCCATGCTCGATTCATTAAAATGCATGATTATGAATAATGAAAAACATATTAGCTTGATATCTATAAATATAATTTGAAATCCATTATATACAGAAAAATCAAATGAATATGATCTTTTTGGTGGGGTGGAAATTTTTGTACTATGATAAAAAAAAAAGGAGAAAGATTAAGGAGACAGTGAATTCGAAGTTGATTTTAAATTTTTTGTTTGATTACGTAGAATTCCTAGGAGATGCATTTGGGCCATTGTGGATAATAGTGTAAATTGGTGTGGAAGGTTACAAATGGAAAGGTGGTTGTGCAAAGAGAAATCTGGAGTGCCCATTGCACTGTAGCTTTATTCACGCGGGGCTAACTACGAGACAAAGCCTGCCGCTTTGGATCTAAAGACTTTATCGTCCTTAACTTTATCATTTTATGACGAGAATACTCCGTCCTTTTGAACTTATTTTGTCGTTTTCTCCGAGGCTAAAAACGTAAAGTTCAGTGGCATCAGAGAAAACCTTGGCGTGGCAATTGCTCAAAAAGAAATTCTATCCATCACTTTCCCTCTGATACGAGGAGATATATATTCCACTACACCCACGATTTTTCCCCCGCGTTACATCAAACGAATAAAAAACCGACGCGTGTAAAAGCAATATTCCCACCACAAGATCGGAAAAGTATACAATACACCACGTGCATTGCCACGTGGTGTACTAGAACCAATAATTTATCGCCATGTGGCAATGGTGGATCATACTTTGTATTATTTGACGATGTGTGATTAGGTTCTAGTGCGCCACGTGGCGCGCGTAGTGCACGCAATACTCACTCCATAAGATCGGGGGTGATATGGTAATTTAAACTTAAAGGGGAAGGCGGTCAAACAAGTTTGGAAAGTCAATAATTATGAATTTACGATGCCGGAAATCGTGGCTGTCTTTAATACGTCTTATGACGGGCAATAAGCGGAGAAGGGGACACGAGTTCGACTAGAATGCGTGTGAATGTGAAGGAATCGGACTATTGGGGGAGGAGTTGGTGGGTGGTCATTGGTGGAGGTGGTTGGGATAAGGACGAAAGGACTTTCTTGTTTCAAACCTTTGGTTGAGATTCAAAGTACCTAGCACTTTCTTTAGGACTAGTCAATTTTACTAGAAATTGACATGCAATTTATATGCAATTAATTAAAAAAAAGTTGTAGACATTATTATAAAGTTTTTTTTAAAGAAAAATTTGTAGAGAAATTTATGAAAATATAAAATAGGTAGATGGGTTGTTATTGATAATTATTAAATCTTAGTTTGATATTTTTATAAAGATTAAAAAAAAAGAAAAAAACACCACAAACGTATGAGACAGTGATACGTTGTACTTTGGATTAAAATGTAGTTTGAATGGATCTTTCGATAATTCAATTTGTATTTGACAAAAAATTACAACGAATAAATCTTTTTATTAAAAGGGAATAAATCTTTTTATTCACGTTTTGATATTGTCACTCTCGTTATTGTTAATGGATCCCTTTTATATTTTTTGTCATATACAATTGTTAAAGTATCCTCGTCTTTTGTTTACAACCACATATTTTCTTGGGACTTTAGTATTCTAGAGATGATTTGAAAAAGTTATGTAGCACGTGAAGAGTATGTATTTTGGGTAAATGGACACTGTATTTGATTGCAAATGCATTTCACAATTTGGTGTCACATTAGACTTTCAAATATTTTAGAGAAATCCGAATCAATTTCATATTTTCTTATTTTCAAAAATTAATTTTTTAGGGGCGTCATTGACTTATTTTGGCAATCACCAACACAAAGCTTATTTTGAGTAATAAGATATTGTTTTTTCAAAAAAAAAAAGTATTAAGATATTGAAAATACATCTTTTATTAATTAATTAGAGAACATCAAATTAGATACTTTTGTTTAATTTATAGCATAAGATAAGATTATTGTTTCCACAAAAAATAATTAACATATAATAGTCATATAAGAGAGAAATCAAAGTAATGTAATCTATTAGTAGTTATTGGCTTAGCAAAATCTTTTTTCGGACTTATCCATCTCTTGGGATCATTTAGTGCTAATCCGATATGGATAATATATGTTTCACGTGGATTGGATCATTTCTAGGGCGATAAACGGATCGGATCTAACTAAGCTGGAAATGACACGGTCGGATTTATTGACGAGAGTACGTTAATATCCATATCTATCGGATATGGTCGAACCAAACCCGGATCCGTGTTTGGTGATAATTTTATACCTTAGGCTAAGAGAGTATTTGATAACACAACTTAATACTGAAAATTAATGTATTAAGAACCTTTTGAATTCAGTGCATTTGATAACGAAATTACTTTATCACTTAATATATTAAGTACTTATTTAATTTGTATACAAAATTTTAAGTGAAAAATTTTCACTTAATTTGTTGAATTTTGATACTCTTTCCCTTCCCCTATTACACATATGCATACACTCACTCATGCACACACATATACATACTTTTTATCACATGTGCAATCTATCTCTATCTTGCGCACACACACAGGCACACATACACACACTTTCACATACACATTCTCTCTCCTTCCCTCTCTCTCACACACATACACACACATACTCTCTCTCTCCCCATAGTTTCTTTGGCACACATGTACATACTTTCTTGCACATACACTTTTACACACACATATACACACACGCATACTTTCACATATACACTTTTTATCTCTCATATACATGTGTATATATTTTAATTTTTTTCCTCTCACATACTTACATTCATTTTTACACACACACAACATATATAATTTCTCTTTCACAGATAAATACACTTATGCTCTATTTCTCACAAATAAAACAATATATTTCCTTCTCGTATACATTATTAATAAATTATTTTAAAAATTTAAGATAAAATAATTATATTTACGAGGAGAGATATTTAAAATTCAGTTAATTATCAAACAGGTTAAACTTTATCAATTCAGCAATCTAATACTTTCAGCACTTAAATTTCAGATTTTAGATTTCAATTTTAAATTTTAGACTTTAGATTCATTTTTTAAAATTTAAATACCATTGTTTGGTTCATTTTAACTTATTAGAAAAATAAAAACACTTGTCAAGACGTAAAAAGTATGTGCACGATATTAGGATTTCTAAATCTTCAGATCTCGAATCATATTCTTTGTCCAATTTTCTTAGTGCCTAGTTATATCTGACACAAAACTACTTCATATAACTATGAAAATATGTTGTAGCACTAGATTGAACGATGTAATCTTATATAGTCACGCATTGGTACTAAATGAAACGATGTAGTTTTGTATTAGTTTCGCATTGATATAGCATAATTTTATATTGAATATTATTGAACACAAAAAAAAAAAAGACAAATTGTCTAGACTACTCATATCTAGTCTTGTCTTGTCGGTCCGTATTGTGATGATAAGATTTTAATTCAAAGATGAAGGGCTAGACAATTTTACTCTTTGCTCTCTTTTCTCCTACTACTATCCAAAAATCAGACTTCATCTTCAATTCTTATTCTTCTAACACGCTGCCTTCCTTCTCAACTCTTGTTGCTACCTTTGTTATTAAAAAAACTCTTATATGTTGTTCTTTTATATTATTTATTGCATGTAAATTATTGTAGCTTAAATTCATTCATTTCGTCTTAAAAGCATTTATTTAACTCGAAACTGATTATATTAGTTCTTAGATGTATTAATATTTAGAGTTTGTCAATAAATTTTTACACAATAAAATAATTACTTATTACTTATTCTATTAAATATAATTAAAATCTTAGGTAGAGAAAATAAAAAAAAATTAAAAGACAAATGTTTGCTAATTTGTATCTTAATTAGGCTTCTATTAGAAAGTACAATTATTGAATACATGTTTTTTCAACGTTATGTTTATCAATGGCAATTTCATATGATCATCAACTAAATTTACGATTCTAATTAGAAAATTTGGCAATTCAGTTAAAATTGTAGACCGCACTAGTTATTCGATTCGCTTTTCATGTTCTTCTATCCCATCAAATGATTGACGGCTTTTTCGGAAAGCATGGTTCTATTCCAAGAACTTTCTACTGCCGATATACCAATGCTTTCTTGCCACATTTAAATCATTGTGATTCTGTGCGTTTATGAAAATTGGACACGCAAGTTCTCCCTTTTAGTGCTCCAACTTGATCGATGTGCATAAGAAAAATCACTAATGGTCCACATTAGCGTCAACTGCAACTAAAAATTTTGTTTACATGGATGCATCATATGTATCAACTCCTAAATCCCATAATTTTCAATTCTTTTATTAGAGACTAAAAAATACACATTCATGTTATTACCTAGACAAGATATATTCGGTATCAACAATGATGACATAAAATATGGTTGCTTCATACATACAGTTATGACGGTAAATTATAAGGTATTAAAATCACTATCCATCTACTATGAGATACACCCATATTTTTAAATGGATTGGTTTAATTAAATGTCAACCATAATCTACCATTACGAGGATCTTTAGTAAAATCAGAATGCTAATAGTCAAAATTTTTCCAATTTGGGAAATCAGCAGAATGTCTCTTACAACCGCTATTGGTGTGATCCTGTAAATGCCGTCTGATGCGATTTTAGAAGATTGAAATAAACGGTACAACCTGGTTTTAGTGGAAAATGCCACGAAACCTTAAATGATACTTTTCCTTTTTCACAGGTAGGATTATTTTCTAATAGTACCCTTCTAAGTTTTTGCATGTTTCACTAATGCTTCTTCCTGCATATGTCCCTCCAATACAAAATGCTATCATACTTTTATAACCAAGTCCTAATTCTTACATTAACTTCTCAACTTCATAGCCTGATTTAGGAATATTATTCATGACTTCACGATATGCTTCTCTTAACAAATCAAGAAACATATAAAAAAAATTGTTAATTTACAAGGCATTTTGAGGTGAAGCAAATGAATCATGAAAAAGGTTTGAAAGGGTTCTTACACCAGGCAGTGTTCTCGTTGAGAATCGTCAATTATCTTATTTTCAGCCTCCCCATTTGGTAGCTTGTTATCCAGCTTTTTCCATTACACGTAGTATTATCATTTGGAAAACTTGCTTGAAGTTGTTAGAAGAAACAGATCTAACTCAGAAGCCTAGATATGTCATGCAATAGATTTATGGTCGTATTGTAGAAGAAGCACATACAACATAATTACAATCTTACTTGATTTTACTTATCAATTGACTGGAAAAATTCATCTGTATTTCTACTTAAAAATGACATAAAATTGAACATAAAAAACCCTATCGACATGAATAATAAAAAGTTTGAGTCCATTTTAATACAACCTATAAGGTCCTTGATTTTTGTTCTGAAAAACATTTTAGTATTTGGAAACACATTTGAAAATATTTTAGTATTTGGAAACACAATTGAAATCAATGAATGTGCTTTCTATTTGTCTTTTGACCAGTGTAATTAAACTTTTTTAATCTCCATGGTCTTTGTAACTTCTTGTAACAGTACCACATCTAAAATAAGACTTACCTATATAATGCCACAGTGTTCTGCTATTTAATCCATTAATATGCTTAAATAGCGTAAGAATAATATCTTGGGTACGTTGTTTGGAAATGACTACTTTTTAGGGAAAAAAGACAGAGACCCATTTGATTATTTTCCATTATATCTACGCTCGTAGATGAGTTTGGCACATGAAAGAAGCTAGGTTGGATACGAAACGAGTAAGTTCATACTTCAATAAAGAATAGAGAACTTTAACATGACGAGACACTTTGGGCACTCGAGGATTACATTTCAATAACGCTTGTGTTTCAAAGATTCAAGCTTCCATATCAAGGTGGTGCAATTCTATGGCTTCTATATCACGAAGTCGCTAAAATTCAAATATAAGCAAGCAACATAAATACAAATATTTGTTGAATTTAATTAAAAAAAGAAATACACCTACAAAATGTGCGTTGCAAAGTCACTATGATATATGTTTTGTTGTTTTTGTTTAAGTTGTTTGTGCAAGTGAAAGGGGCTTGTATCCTTTAACCATGAGTTCTCATATTCAAAACCCATGAGAATGGAAAGAACAACTTTGGGAGAGTCTGCAACCCATCTCGAATTGCAGATTGTTAAACGAATGTGGATACGTGGTTTATTAAAAAATCCAAAAATACTATAAAAAATATTTTTCTTAAATTTTAAACTGCGGAGGATTGTACTGATCCACTCCATTCTTACAAGCAACCTACTAGAAATCCAAGGGGCTTATGTCTCACAGAATATGGGTAATTAATTGATTTTTTATCATGCCATACGTCAAAGGTAATCCTATTGTTGACCCTCGAAAGAAAAGAAAATCTTGCCAGTTGTTGTGACCAATGTATGGGCGGATAATGCAACTTTTTGAAATCAAACCCCAAAGGGGTAGGGGATAAAGGGGAGGGGATATAAGATAGGACCACAAACTCAAAAGTTCAGCCCAAAATTCTTAAGCTGGCAATGTATGACTGCACCATCACAATCACTTTTCTTAAATCATTTAGGAAGATAGGCAATGACTTTTCACTACGATGACTATTAGCATTTTGCAAGAAATACAGTCCTTGGCTTAACATTGACACATGTTCATCAATACACCCTGATAATTACAGTGGTTTAATGCAGAAGTAGCTGCAATATATAGGTGGTATTTAATGTAGTTTACCCGACCATTGACAAGCTCTTATTCACGTTACACACCGGAAGAAACTACTACAAAAAGAGCCTGTTTCAGCTTCCATGCAAGACAGAATTAGTTATGAGGTTCTGCCTCCGTAGCCTGACCAGGATATGAGCAGCACCTACAACCCTTCATGTAATAACTTCGGCCGCAGCAACCAAAGCGGCAGTATCTACCATAACCACCACGGCCATAGCCGCGACGTCCCCCGTAGCCGCCAGCAAGGTATCCACCATATGCACGAGCAGGCAGTCCCCCATATCCACCACCAGGGGAACCTCCATAACCTTCTCCCCGATAACCTCCATATCCAGGTGTGGTGTACCCTCCGGGATACCCTCCATAGCCACCCCCAGGATACCCTCCATAGCCACCTCCGGGGTAGTTGGCTTCTCCTACACTGTTTGTTGTCTCTTCTGTCTTCGCTGCAAATAATAAAAACATGCACATTTTTTTCCATCCCATTTTTCAAGCCAGAAATCAAATGAAATTTGGTGTTGAAACATGAAAGTAAAGAGTGTTAATGCTATTACATAAACTTGCGAAAATTAAGAAAAATGAAGGAGTTTTAAAATATTATTAGATATCTTACAATTTGCCAACTCCCTAGCAGCCGCCTCGGAGGTAATCATCAGAACTACAGCCAAGGAAATGCACAAGAAAAGAATTGTCTTGGAACCCATTTTTCCTTCGTGAATTTTATGTGCTAAAAACTTGATATTTAAGAAGGATGAGAAAGCTGGTGTATTTTGATATCTATTTATAGGAAAAGATTTAGGGTACAATGCAGTCTGAGAGCGAGATAGAATGATTCAAAGGGTTTTGGCACGGGCCCGCAATTGGAGGCAATAATTGGTATTGGTAGGATGACATATGTCTTATCTCATTCCAAATCCTCTGTTCGAATTTTTTATAGTGTCAAATAGTGTTTAATATAAAATTATACATAATGTAATTTTATGTCTAATAGAGTATCACACACGTCATATCATACCATTAATTCGTTTTTGGTCAAGTATAAGATGTTATAACAATCTCACTTGTATCTCCTAATACATACATACATATATATTTGTGTGTGTAATTTGATTATACATATATATAAAATTTGATAATAACTACTGACATTGTTTATATTGTATACTAATTTGGTCATTGGCATCATAGTTTGATAATTGAATTTTAGCTACAAAATGTACAGTAGCTTTATAGTGCAAAAATGACACAAAGACTGCGCATTAGAAACTTATTTAGGATTCCTTCAATTGAATTTACAATCAGAGGAACTTTATTGTATTTTGAGTTCAATCCGGTTCGTGAATCCTTCTTAATATTGGATTTTGGTGATATTATTTGTTTCATATACATGTATGAATATAACTGAATGTTTTTTGAGACAATTTTGGGAGTGTTTTAACTAATTACTAATTTACATTAGAGTATATAATTCTGCAGAACCTTAAACCGAATTGACAATATTTAGTATGCGCACTGAGTTACCCGTGGACAAACTTTAAACTGGAAACTCAATATGCAAATAGTAAGGAAATTATAAAAGAAAACAGTTAAAAGTATAGTTACTGATGGAAAATGATATTATTATGCCCCAAAAGCTTCTTGCACATGCTTGTTATTGTATATCTTGCTTATACATGCTTGTTATTTGGCCAAAAGTATGTTCAAGAAATAAGTTAAAAAAGCCGTGCGACACTACAAAGTATTTTTAAAGCATAGGCAAAAAGGGGGATTCTACTTTTCATGTACTACTCTATTAGGATTGTCATGATTTAACATTTTTTTGACAATTTAATCTTAACCTTTGACTTTTTCTGTTTGATTTAATTTCATCATATGAGAAGAGCTTATTGATTGCTAAAATTTCAGAGAAATTAAACTATTAAATAGAAGCATTCTCCTACAACAATATAAGGATAGGGTCACTACGATAAATTTAAACATTTATACTAGGAACTATGTGTAGTGCTAATCTAAAGGAAAATAAACCCGTCACAATAGTTTAGCCCTTTTGCAAAATTGGTCCTCAATGTTTTGCTCTCGGCCAATTCAGTCCATAATATGTCATCCAAAACTAATTTAGTTCCAAAAATATTTACTTCTTACCAGATTTAAAAACATGTACCCTTCAAAATATTCAATTTTGACCAAATTAATCCCTAAATATTTATAAAAATTTAAGAAAATTCATGAACAATGTAAAAACAAAAAAAATATGTAAATCATAAAAATTAAAAAAAAATGTAAGTAAAAATTGCTGAAAGAATATTTTAAATTGTACTTGCCTTATTTGAATGGTGCAAATTTATTATTTGATGTCCTAAAATGTTGTAAACAATAAATTAGGGGCTTGATCTGATTTTTTTCTCCTTTTATAAAAGTTGATTCTACAAAAGCTAATTTTTTAAGAAAAATAAATCTTTGGTTTGTTCTTAAATATTTTGAAAAACTAAAAATTATTTTCAAAATAATTTCCTACATTGCTTTTCAGAATCAACTTTTTTTAGCTTCAAAAATTTAGAAGAACATATTTTAAAATTAGTTAAAAAAGACTCGAAACTAATTTTAGCTTAAAAAACCATAATAAACTAAAAAAAAAATGAGAACAAGTTCCAAGCAAAGCACACAAATAGGGCACCTTATTTATATTTTTATGACTTTTTACAATTGTTTTATTTTATTTTTTGGAATTTCATGGATTTTTCTATAATTTTCATATTTCTTTCATGAATTTTATGTTTTTCGTATACTTTCTATGAAATTTATCAAACTTTTTTTCTTAAAACTCTACGGATCAATTTGGTCTAAATTGAATATTTAAAAACTACATTGGTTTCCCCCAAAACATTAGAGAACAATCAACCGAACTTCATTAGTTTGTCTTCAAATAGGGATCAAATTGGCTAAAATCAAAAAATTGAGACCAGTCTGACCGAAGAGCTAAACTTTGGGATGATAACAGTTTAGTCTCCTAAAGTCTAAATTTAATATCTCCCTATTAATGGTTCAAATTCTTTCTTCAATTTTATTAGTGTTGAATTGTGTCAAATGTAAATTTACATCTTATAATTTAAAATTAAACACAATTCTACATTAAAAAAAAATTAGACAGAGAATATAAGATGCCCAACATTCTACGCTCTATTGTCTTCATCTACGTCTACATCTCCGTCAACGCTTTAATGCACAGCCGGGTCAGTAGGGCATGCAGCGTTTTTGTTTGCACGGCAAAAATATTATGGATTGCCCAAAGTTTCCTCCCTCCTAGTCCAATACTTAACACTGTTTATGGGTTAAGAGGTTCTTAATTAATATTAAACACAAAGATATATTTCACGTAATAAATGTATAAAACAGAGTATAACATCAATTGTGGAACAATAAAGCCAAAGCCCTTATATATTTTCATGTCTGTGAAATGTAATGTGACTTGGCTTCGAATACGTAAATTTCAATTTTTCCATATTTTCCATCAGCAAAATAAAATTGTTCTTATATTATCCTATACTTCTTGACAAAACATATTAATTGTTTTTCTCCATAGTTACATGACCTTGAAAGTTGGCCTCAATTGCTGTCCGAATTAAGAAGTAAGCATACAGTGTATATAATTAATGCTCACCTCACTTCTATTTGCACTTAATAATGATGGAAAATAATGTGATCAGTGGATCGTGTGATAATTTTTTTTAAAAAAATAATATGATTGTTTGATATTTCTTGCAACTTTGATTTAATTTCTTCAAGAATTTGTTGTTAGACTTATTCCTCCATTATGCTTCTGTATCATGTGGTCCTTGAGGACCAACATTTCACTCAATGCATCATATTTACTTGATTGTGAATGGACAAATTAGAGATCAAGAGGTCAATCTAATCAAGAAATAACAATAGTGGTTGCAAAAGCGATCGTGATTGAGGTATCGTGGGTGTAATAAAGGACTTCCTAACGTAACGGGCGTGAAGTTTTTATAAGAAAATTTAAATTCTTTTTAAGGAAAAATCCAATTGATATTTTAAATGAAATAAAAAGTAATATTTATAACAATGTTAATCAATGCTCAGGTTAACTCACTAACTTATCTCCCTAAATGCCTCTAATATACCAAAAAATTAAATTTGAGACTAACTATTTTTATTAGGCTTCTAATATTAAACGCCATTATTTTTTATGAATAATCTTAGTCACATACACTTTTATACATCCATTCCTTTTTACTGTACTAGGGATGGACTAGTCAAATTACAGTATTAAAATTGCCAGTCCAGATTAATCAAGACTTTCTAGGAATAAATCCAGGACCATGAATTGCGATAACTCTTGTACTTTCTTTTTTTTTTTTTTTGCCTTAACACAATTTTGTATTATCGTGCACATCAATTTCGATAGTGAAGTGTGAAAAATTTTCTTATAGCTCAACTTCTTAGAAATTGTATTGTAAAGTCACTATGAAACATATTCTCCAACAAACGACAATACTATAATGTGCGTGGGGGTGTGTGCATTCTTTTTTAAATTTAAATTGTGGAGAATTGAAACAGTGCACTACATCCTTGCATGTAAAGGATTTATTTCTTACAAAATATGGGCTTGTTGATTAAGTTTCAATTGTGCTATTCTTCGAAAGTAATACCATTGTTGATGTAAGAAAGAAAAGAAAATCTTATCAGTTGTAACCTATGTATAGGCTGACCATACAACTTTAAAACCGAAAGTTTGGCCCAAAGTTCATTTTTGAGAAAGGCCCGAAATTCTTAAGCTGGTTATATTATAAATCACTTTATCATCAGCTAATTATTAATTCCTTTCATATCTACTGTGAAAGTTGAGACCTTATATTTATCCGATTTAAGGCTTACCACAATCCATCATTTCAAAAGTAGATCACACTAAGCTGTATAAATTGTAGATATGACTTTAATTTTTTGTTAATTTCTTTATATTAGGCAATTATCGCGTGATAGAATTCAGCAACTCCAATTTCATCCACAAAAAATTATTATTTTTTATAACTCTTCATCAACATAATATTTTCCTTCAAGTAAACATCTTTTGTAGCTTGAAACAATTAACTACCATAAAAGAAAAGGAAAAAATTGGCATACCACATATAAGAAAAGAACAAAGCACAAATAACTCGTATGACACTATAGATTGTTTTTAATACTTATTGTCCTCACAATTGAGTACACGGTGGAGCGTTAAAATTTTACCACATAAATTTCAATTATCAAGATTTATATATGTTTAGATATGATTTAGTAATAGTGCACGTCCTTTGAAAGGGTTGTCATACACCATGATCCCTAATCACACATTGCGAAGTGCAAAATTTGTAAAATGAAAAGGTTGCTAAAATTTGGATTTGGCAAAAATACCTTTAAAGTGCACTGTGGCTTTTTTCATTTTACAACAGGAGAAGCACGCTAAAACATGTATGATTATTACACTCTTCAAATCACACAATTCAAAGTGAATTAACTTCACTATTACATTGACCCTTTTGAAATCCATCATGCATTTGGGGATGATGTTTGTTGCATGCTGTCTTGAAGCTGGATTTAGTTTTGAGGCTCTGCATCCACAGCTTGTCTAGGATATGAGCAGCACCTACTGTTATGAGTTGTACTATATTTGAATTTTAAATTGTAGATATGATTAGGATATGATTGGATATGATTACATTAGGATAAGATTATGTTTAAACTCATTTATTATTGTTTAGGTTCATTGTACCTATTACTTGTACAAGTTTAGAAATAGGTTGTTGTATCTTTAGATGGAATATATAGAAAAATATTCCCCCATTCTCTTTCTTCTTAACATGGTATTAGAGTAGAGATTCTAAGGAACTCTATTTAAAAATTACACTGATATAATCTGAAAGAGAACATGGCAGAATCATCCGAACTTATGCAAGGTGAAAGAGGACATGCTGACATAGTTCGTGAAGACTTAGCCACAAAGATGATGGAAGTCTTGAATAGATGTCAGAAGCCTACATCGAGCAATGATTCTTCATGGCTTAGATTGGCATTAAGTTGGATGATACCAACTATGCACTTTGATCCCAAATTGTCGAGATATATATCTCAAGTAAAGCCAAGTTGAGATATATCAATGGTGAGCTTTCTCAACATTCATCGACATATCCAACATATTGACAATGGTGAAGGGAATCGTAAAAGGATGGTTAATAAACAATATAGATCCATCCTTGAACGGTAATTTCATCCGCTTTTCTACTGCCAAATCGGTATGGAATGCTATTGACACAACATATTTTGATAGGGTTGATACATCCCAGTTATATGATCTACGACAAAGGGTTACTAGAATGAGATAAACTGGAAGATCGATTGAGAAATATTACAATGACCTGCAAGGTTTGTGAAGGGAGATTGATTTTTGTCGACCAAATCTAATGGAATGTGCTACCGATATCAGCAGGTACAACTCTCTCATACAGGAAGAGAGAGTATACATCTTTCTTGATGGATTAGATGATCGACTAGATACAATTCGCAATGACGTACAGCAAATGAAGCTGTTCCCGATTATGGAAGGGGCATATGCCTATGTCCGGCGTGAACACAGTAGGCAATCAATAATATTGACAGGGAGAGACAATATAATCGGCTTTGTCATAGCATCAAAAGGGGCCAAATCATTAGCTGACGTGGACAACTGTACCCATTGTAATAAGAAATGACACACACATAATATGTGTTTCAAATTTATAGGTATCTAGCATGGTGGAAGGAGCGGAAAGGACAAAATCGACGAGATGGTCGATTAAATATTATCGATCAAGCTAAAGGTTTTGGAAGAGCTGATATTACAACTGGTAAATCAACAAAATCAGCTGCAGTTCTTAATGATGCACAGGTGCTTTACGCTCTTCCTGTTGATGGAAAAAAGGCTAATCAATATCAAGGTAATTGTAGCTTTAATCGACGTGATAGTGGCTGAATTATCGATTTAGGAGCTACAGATCATATGACCTTTGATTCAGATGATTTTTCATGTGTCACTTAACCGAGACGGTTGATGATCTCTAACACCAATGGTGTTCAATATCCAGTTAAAGAAGTTGAAACTGTCACTTTATTCTCATCTCTTTCTCTACCTAATACTTTGTTAATTTCCTCTTTATCAAATAAGTTGTTATCGGTGAGTCAAATTACAGCTGATCTTTACTGTGTAGCACGAATGTATCTAACTTTTTGTCTTCTTCAAGATATTCTTACTAAAGAGATAATTGGTCGTGGTATTAGAAGAAAATTTTATATTACATGGACAATTTCAGTTCAGATAGAGCAGACCAAATGAGAAGTAATGATAACACCAAAGAACGAGAAATTCAGTTATGGCATCGACGACTTGGACATCTGTCATTGGATACATGAAACATCTGTTTTCATACAAGTTTACGAATGTTACTGATCTGAAATGTGATATCTGTATTTTAGCCAAAAGTCATATAGCTTCCTTATCTTATCAGTTCGAATAAATGCGATACTCCTTTTACCTTGGTACATTCTAACGTTTGGAATCATCACTGATAACTTCATCGACTAGTATTCGTTGGTTTATAAATTTTATTGATAATTGTACTTGAATGACATGGTGTACCTGTTGAAGCATAAAAATGAAATAACAGATGTTTTTAAATCATTCTTTTCAATGATTATAACACAATTTTTTACTATAGTCAGAATTTTTCAAGTCTGATAATGGTGGTGAATATAATAATCAATCACTGCAGGAGTTCTTTAACACTAACGGTCACATATATGAAACATTATGTAGTCAAACTCCACAACAAAATGGACTGGTTGAGAGGAAAAATCGACATATATTGAAAACAGTTAAAGCATTGCTTGACTAATGAAAATGTTCCACGTCAATATTAGCCTGATACAATCACGACAATAGTCTATTTTCTAAATCGATTACCATCAAAGCCGTGAAACTTCAGACACTGCAAGCTCTAGTTCAACACTTCACTTTACTATTTGTGCTAATGATTCTAGCACGGGTATTTGGCCATGTGATATTTGTATATTTGCACAAGAACTAACGAAGTAAGTTAGATCATTGTACTGTTCACTATGTCTTCTTGGGATACGCTGTGCATAAGAAGGGTTATCGGTATTATGATCTAACCACTCATAAGATGTATGAAACGATGGATGCTATATTCTTGGAATCAGAGACATTTTTTCTTTGGCATCCAACTTTTCACTTCAGGGGGAGATAAGGAATCAAGAAATGCAGATTTGGTGGGGATTGGCATGGTCATCAAGACCAAGTACTAATAAGACCAAGGCAAATGTAACGATTGCTGCCAATTCACCTACTAATTTACCTATCGATGGTGATAAATATGATTCTTTAGCAGCTGATATTCCTGATGAAATTGTTGCAAATATGTCTTCTGATGCTACTGTTGGTGTAATCCCTTCCTCTTAGTACTTGTCCATCAGTCTTCTGAAAATATCCCTAAGATAAGTATTTCTGATACTCTTATTGTCAATTTGAATACTTCTAGAACATATGTGTTACTTGACAGGTCCAATCGTGACAAACTTCCAAATTATTATTCTTCATAAGTTTATGCCAAAGGATCCAAGTATCCTATTACCAATTATGTTTCAATTCATTGATTATCTAAATCTCTAGAGGCCTTTATACACAATATTTCATCAACTGATATTCCAAGTAATGCCCATGCTACCTTTACCGATTCAAATTGGACTCAAGCTATCAAGGAGAAGATGTCAGCATTGCAGAAGAATGACACTTGAGCCTTAGTCCTATTGCTAGAAGGAAAGAAAATAGTGAAATGCAAATGGTTGTTTACAATCAAGTACAAAACCGATAGCTTAATCAATCAGTACAAGACGCAACTTGTGGCAAAGGGGTATACACAGACATACAGTATCGATTATCAGGAGACTTTCTCACCGGTGGCAAAATTGGACACAGTAGAGTTTTATTGTCTCTTGTAGCCAATCTAGACTGGCCATTACATCAGTTCGACATAAAGAATGCCTTTTTACATGGTGATCTTGAAGAAGAAGTATACATAGACATTCCACTAGGGATGCTACTTCAATTGCAAATGCCGTATGTAAGTTACAAAAGGCTTTTTATGGATTGAAGTAGTCACTGCGAGTTTGGTTTGATCGATTACTTTGGCCATGAAAAAATATGGATATCGGCAAGAGTAATGAAGACCATACTTTGTTCTTGAAGCATCATCGTGGAAAGGTAATGACTCTGATAATCTATGTTGATGACATGATTATCACCGATGATGATGATGAAGATATCTCTAGTTTGCAAAATCGATTGGCAGCTGAGTTTGAGATGAAAAACTTAAAATATCTCAAGTATTTTTTGAGAATCGAGGTAGCAAGATCGATTCAAGGTATATTTTTATCTTAACGGAAGTATGTGTTTGATCTCTTAGCTGAAACTGGATTACTAGACTGTAAACCGACTGATACATCGATTATTCAAAATCACAGGCTTGGTGAGTAGTTGGATCAGGTGCCGATTGATAAAGAAAGATATCAAAAATTAGTCGGTAAGTTGATTTATTTGTCTCACACACGTCCATATATTGCCTATTGTTGGTGTAGTCAGTCGATTCATGCATTCTCCTAGTGATCGACATATAGAGGTTGTGATACGGATATTTCGATATTTAAAGGGTTCTTCTAGAAAAAGTCTTCTATTTTGTAAGAGTAACCATCTCAATATTGATGGTTACACTGATGCTGATTGGGTTGAAGATACTATTGATCAAAAATCGACATCAAGCTACTTAACCTTTGTCGACGGCAATCTAATTACTTAGAAGAGTAAGCGACAAAAGGTGGTGACGCTATCTAGTGTAGAGGCTAAGTTCAAAGGAATAGCTAAGGGGGTGTGCGAACTTCTGTGGCTTAAAAGGTTAATGACCGATATCGATTTTCCTTCTAATTTTGAAATGAATTTGTTTTGTACTAATAAAACAGCCATCGATATCAGTCATAATTCAGTCTAACATAATTCCACCAAATACATTGAAGTGGATCAACACTTCATAAAACAAAATCTTGAAGACAAGGTGATACGATTTCTGTTCGTCAAGTCAGAAGATTAGCTAACCGACGTAATGACCAAAGTTGCATCGACCAAAATCTTCTACAATTCATTTGGCAAGTTGGGCATGTGGGACTTGTACGCACCAACTTAAGGGAAGTGTTATAAGTTGTACTATATTTGAATTTTAAATTGTAGATATGATTAGAATATGATTGGATATGATTAGATTATGATAAAATTAGATTTAAACTCAGTTATTATTGTTTAGATTTATTGTACCTATTACTTGTATAAGCCTATAAATAAGTTGTTGTATATTTGGATGGAAGATATAGAGAAATATTCTCCCCATTCTCTTTCTTCTTAACACCTACAACCTCTCCCATAATAACTACAGTCGCAGCAACCGAAGCGGCAGTATCTACTATAATCGCCACGTCCCCTATAACTGCTGCCAGGATATCCCCCCACCCCACCCACCAGGATATCCCCCATAACCTCCTCCTGGATACCCTCCAAATCCACCTCCTAGATATTTGGCTTCCTCCCCACCGTTGGTCTTCTCAGATGTCTTTGCTATGAAAAATAGGACCATGCAAGTTACTACTTCTGCATAATCAATATGTATGTCATCCGTGTGTTCTTTTTCTTGAATGGTATCTCATGCTAAGTGGATAATTATTCGATAACTCTTTGTTATCATAATTTTCAACAAAAATATAAAAAATGTTAAGTTTTCGTAGAATAGTAGTAAAGTTTCAACAAAAACTTACAATATTTTTTTTTATAAAATTTATTAATTCTTTTAGTTACTTTTCATTACCATAGTATTTTCTTAAATAAACAATAACAAATGGATTATCGAAGAAAAAATTCACCTTATTTTAGCATGAAAAATTGGTTCGTAGTAAACATTAAATGAACAAAAGTGAATGAAAAATCAATACATATCTTATAATTGGTGACTGAAGTGGTGGTTTCAGCCAACTCTCTAGTAGCCACCCCTGAGGAAATCATTATAGTTATAGCCAATGAAAGGCAAACAAAAAAAATGGTCCTGAAACTCATTTTTTCTCACTAGACTTTATGTATTGGAAAAAATTGAAACTAAGAAGGATGAGAAAACTGGTGAATACTTGACCTTTATTTATAGGAAAAATCTACAGCACCTGATGTGAAAGAATGCCATCGAGGCTCTTGATCAAGGGGTTGTCGCTTCGGCCCATAACGTAGTTGGCAGTTGAAGATATGGTGGCTGCAATTGGTAGAAAGTCCATCTTATCATAAGTTGATGTCTTCCTCCGTTCTTATATAAATGAAATAAAAAAAATCCCTCTTGGGGAAGTTTAAGAAATTCATTTTTCCATTTGTATTACCACTCAAGACGTATTTAATAGTCTCTGCACGTAAAGTTTATGCCTTATATTCATCTTAGGCCGTGATTGTTTTTGTAGACACCAAATTTTGACATACCATTTATTTTCAAACACTGGGGGGCATGTTTGCACTTTTTAGGACAAATTTTAAATTTTAATAATCTCGGGGGGGCAAAGTAGTAATTTTATCTGTAAATATTTTCTATCAACTTTTGGGGGTTTAAATTCATATTTTTACTTTTATATGAATTTATTAATTTCTTATGATTTTTCCAAATTTAATTAGTATTTTTATATTTTTACCAGCATAAGGGCAAAATGGTAATTTCGTCTCGCGAATACCATTTTAGCTCATTTTAAGTTCCAAGTTCATTTTTCAAATTCTTGAGGCATGTTTCTGAATTTTCTTAATTTTTTGAGGTCAATAGCTATTTTTCTGCTAATTTTCATTGCCCAAGGGCAAAATCGTCATTTTACAAATTAAATTCAATTTTCACCAATTTTGAGTCAAAAATGTATTTTCCAGTGTTTTAAGCTTATTTTTAGTTTTTGGTAATTTTTTGAGGCCAATAATTATTTTTCTATGAATTTTCATTGCTCAAGGGCAAAATCGTCATTTTACAAATTAAATTCATTTTTGTCAAATTTTGAGTCGAAAAGGCATTTTCCAGTGTTTTAAGATTATTTTTAATTTTTGGTAATTTTTTGAGATCAATAGCTATTTTTCCTCGAATTTTCATTGCCCAAGGGCAAAATCGTCATTTTACAGATTAAATTCATTTTTTGTCAAATTTTGAGTCGTAAATACATTTTCTAGTGTTTTAAGCTTACTCTTATTTTTTGGTAATTTTTTTATGTCAATAGCTATTTTTTTGTGAATTTTTGTCATCCAAAGGCAAAATTGTCATTTCACATCCCAAACTCATTTTTTACCAATTTTTGGGTTCCAAATTCGTTTTTAGATTTTAAGCACTAAGTTTCTAACTTTTTTAGGGTGAATTTTTATTAACAAATTTGTTATTTACATTTTTCTTAATTTTATTATTATCTTTTGTAAGAGAAAATAGATTTTTAAAGATAAAACTATAATTTTTGTAGTCAAGGGCATTTTGGTCTTTTAGCCCTTTCTTGGAGGTTAAGACTGGTGCAGTATAAATACCCCCTTAAGGATTTAGGAAAAGGAGGAAGAATTGAAAAACCCTAAAACACTTTTGCTTTTATGATTTTCTAGATTAAAACACACACATCTCACACCCTAAAAAACACACACCAAGGCCGCCATTTTCCAACCGCAGTTCACTGTTCATCAGACTACTATTCATCAAAGCAACATCGTTCCATCATAACACCAGCGATCAAACCAACAAGAAAAAAGAGAGAGAAAGAAAAAGGTAATACTTTTACTTGATTTATTTTAATTTGTTCTTCCTTTATTGTTTCATTTTGTTTATGTATAATTTTTTTTTAATTAGTCCAATAATTTGTGTTCATGTTTCCTGGATTGTGGAAATTTTCTGGGTTCCTCTGGACAATCTCTGGAGTTGTATTTTTGTTTTTGGTTTTTGATCTTGGCCTTTGTTCTTCACTGTTTTCTTCATCCATTCCTCCCACAAATTTCATCGTTAGTCCCTCCTTCCTTTTCTTTCTCTGCAACCACTAGACAACCATAATACAGCCCCTTCAATCCCATAACCTCCAACCTGCAGAAACAATTAGCTCCCAAAACTGACCATTACAGCTATAATTGTAGTCCAAAATCACGAAACAACAACCCTAAAACAACCCACAAATTCACCACAGCTAAAGCCACCCGAATCACCAACCTCCCAGTCATTCCAAAGTCCCTCTTCACTGCCTGTAGAAACAACCCAAATCGACACTAGTAAAATCACAGTTCCATTGTCAAGCCAATAACCCCTGCCCCAGAGTCCTTAGGCAACTAAGCCCAAATTACAAGCCAGCACCAATTCATCAACCCCTGTCCCGTAGAACACCTCAATTATTTGCAAAGAGCAAAGACAATAAACCAACAAGAAACGGCCCCAGTTGTTGACCGAGTCATCACCATTTACACAACACCACAGCCAAACAAACACACACAGCAATAGTAACCAGCGCACACACAAATTCATAGCCTATAACACAAAGGCCATTAGACCAAGGTTCATAACTCCCACCGCCTGCAAGAGCAACTCCAAAAACATCCAATTCAATCCAAATTCAGCAGCTATACTCCATCCCATCACTACACTCTCACCCCCGTCTCTTCCAGTCCACTTGCAACCCACAGTCACCAGCACCATCAATGTCCTTCACCTGCAGAAAAATAACTCTCCAAACGGTCCAAATCACAGATTTAATCCTCTCCCAACAGCACACAAAATCCTTCCAATAGCCCCCACAAACTTGCAGCCGCCCCTATCATCTCCGTATCTCCTCTATTCACAGCTCTACCGTCCCATTACCTGCAAGAAAATTGACAACAAAACAGCAAAATCTCCAAAACACATACAATTTTTGCCACAATCAGCACACAATTCACACACAATCACATAGAAACACACACTGAAACACAAACTGCACACAGTCCATTCACACACATGTTTCGCGAATACAATACCATCACACACATTCATTCCCACAGCCACAAACACGCACTCAGAACATACCCTTACACACACAGACCCAATTTTTCAATCACAATTCGTGCACAAATTAGCAACCCCAGTCGCCAAATCCTAATTTTCAATCACAAATTACACTCGAATCACCATCCCCTCTTCAGCTCTCTACCATCGTCCCCACAAGAACAACCCAAACGAGAGAGAGAAGATCAGAGAACTAGAATAGAATAAAAAAAAAATAGAAAACAGAGACGGAGTGGAAGAGAGAAGAGAGAAGAGAGAAAAGAAAGAAAATATAGAAAAGAAGAAAAATAAAAGAGGGTTTGGGGAATCTGGAATCATCTCTATGAGAGAGTAATTTAAGAGAGGTTTCGATTAGTGTCTCTGGGAGAAAGATTTGGAAAGTTGGAAGGATTTTGAGCTCCGGCGTTGAAGAAGGTGTTCTGGAGAGAAATTTTGACTTTTGCTTTTAACATTCTTTTCCTTTAGTTTTCGGTGCACAGAAATTTTGACTTTTGCTTTTAACATTCTTTTCCTTTAGTTTTCGGTGCACAGATCATAGTGATTTGGTTTTGCTTTTGCATTTTTTTAATGTCTTTTTGGGCATTGGAGCACGTTGTGAGTTTTGAACTCATTATGGCCCATTTCTTTATTTACTTAGTTTGATCAATTGGTTTTTGTTTTGATTGGTCTTTCTTTTATTGATTTAGTTAATTAATTTAGTTAACCAAGTTAAGCTAATGAATTTAGTTTAATTTCGTTTTGATTTTTTGGGTTATTTTTTTATCATAAAATAGAGATATATGCTTTGACCCTCATTACTATTAACTATTATCATAGAAACTTTTATTATTATTTTTTTAACACTTTTATTTCTTAATAATTATAGATGGACCCTCCACCAAGTTTTATTTTGTTCCAATTAAAGTCTTAATCAGTTGCAATTAACTCTTGAGCTTACTTAAATCTTACTGGTTTATCCCCTGATTTGCTTCAATTTCCAATTTACCCTTTAAGCTTTATAGAAATTTATTTTAGCTCCCTTAGTTGCTAGAATTTATTTTTTATCTCAATTTGCTAATATTTATATATTTTAGATTTTGTTTGTTTATATTGCGATACCTTGACTTGTTTGTTAATTTGGCTTAGTATTGGTACCGGGTCTTCAAAAAAGGTATTTTCGTTACCTTTTAATTGCTTCTTTATGTGCTCCAACATGCTCCAACGTGATGTTATGCATTATTTTTATTAATTATTTGTACACTTTCTTATTTTACATACTTTTGCGTATTTATGTAGTTAATTTATTTTATTTAAATTTTGAATTTTTATTATTATTTTTAAAAAATATAATATTTTGTATTTAGATAGTCAATGTAATAGTTAGATTATTTTTCTCATATTTTAGCAAGAATTGTGTAATTAGATAGAAAGTGTAATAGATAGGGTATTTTTAATTTCCCCCTTTAAATTGTAAATCAAGCCCCCCGGTGTAATAGTTAGGATTTATTTGTTTTTGCGTGCTTACATGCTTATTTGATTTACCGCTTTCATTAGGACTTTGCATTTAGATATTATGTCTATGTGCTACGTGCTCCTATGTAATCTTATATGTTTTTACATGTTTAATTTGCTTTTAATTCATGCTTTACTATTTAAATTCATAATTTATGGTATTCCGTCACCACACTAGTCCAACGCTAGTTGTGGTTTCTTTCTTTTCCCACTAGTCCAACGCTAGTGGAATTTTTTTAAAACGGGCTAGTCCAATGCTAGACCCTTAGGGCATCTTAGTGTTAGGTGTATTCGTGAGCATTTCACATTTCACACACTTTTAGTTTTCTTTCCATTTAGTGTGATTTTATTACTATTATTATTATTCTTATTATTATTAGTATTATTTTGACACATTTTTTAAAATGCATGACATCTAGGTTGCATCTCACTTAGAAATTAAGACATTTGTGTGATTTGACTATAAATAGTCGTCTATTCACGTGGGAAGTGGTGGCGTACAGGCCGTTCCCCCCTCCGTGAGTAGGAATATTCAGTCACGAGATATTAGTCCCCCGTACCCGTCATGTTGCATTCCCACTTTCTTCGGCCACTTATTATCTATATTATTATTTTCTTTTCTTTTTGCATTTCATTTTTTACATTCACACTCGTGACTCCCTCGAGGTCTCGACTCGGGTTTCGCAATTAATGCGATAATTCCGACCAAACCTCGACGGAATATGCCGACCCTTCCGATATCCACATTTAGATTTAGGATTTGCATTCATTTAAATACATCCGAACGCGATAGAATTTAGGGTTAATTTAGGAAATTTTGATTAAACCTCGCAACTAGCCTCGGTTAGGTTGAAAGGGTGCCTTAGGCGCAAGTCTTTGCCTTCCCTTTCTTCAAATGTGACTCCCGAACCTTTTTCTCTCGTTTTTTCGTAGACAGGAGTCGAAAAAGGGTTTTAAAATGTTTTTTTAAAATTTTATTTTTATTTTTATTAAACGATTTTTCGGGTGACTTGGTACACCCTAACTCAGTACCAAGTGGTGACTCCATTTTAAAAATAAAACCCTTTTTCAAAAAATTATTTGGCCAAACCTGTCGCTATTTTTAGTCCCGGCCTCGTTTTCTTTTAAAATATCATTTTTCTTAAAATACACTTTTTTACTAAATTTTAATTTTTCACACACGCGCATGGTTTTTCCCAAAACTTGCTTTGTTAAAAAGGGTCTCGGACTGGACCGTCTTTTCGGGACGCGACAGGCAGCGACCCCACTTAGTACACCTTTTACCTTTTACGTTTTTCGGATGCGACAGTTTTTGTCATGACATTAATTAAATTTCCATTCCAATTTGGAGAACATGTTAGTTTATTCAAAAAATAAAGGGAAAGAAGAACATGAATTGTGGATTGTGCATGGATAGGTTCAAAGAAAACTTTGATACGTACCCTCAATTTATTCGGTATTTACTGAAAATTTTAAGAATTTGTTGCTAGTTATTTTGATAATTTTGTCTTTTGTTGTTGTAATTCTCTGCCAAAGAACTAATATTATTCAAGTTTGTTCATTATTCTTTGATTTTTTCCTTCCTTCTCTCCATAAACCAGAAAAAGCCTATAGTAATAATGTTTATTAGAAGAAAAGAGCAATTTATTGGGAAGAATTTGTATTGAAAATTTGCACCATACACATTGGATTAAAAATGTTATAGGATAGTATAAATTGCATCCCTTATTGATAGACATTAAAGATCATTTGAAATCTTCTGTCAATTTGAAACATTTGAAATACTTGAACCAACAAAAGAATGAAAGTTTTAGAAGCCAGGACAATATAAACGAGGGTGTGTCCATTATCTCTATAAAAGATCATGGACTTTCCTCTTAAATTGGAGTGGCTAATGTATTTTATGGATCGGAATTGAAATACTTAGACAATCGATGTGGAACTTTGTTCCGTGGCACTTCCTCTCATGCATGACTCAGATTTGTTAAAAGTTTAGGGGCTAGCAGAGAGCTTTTCATACTTGAATCAAGTATGTTAATAGTCTAAGAGTTAGCAGAGAGACCAGAGCTTGTGGACTCGTGTAGTTATGAGCGGTCAGAGAGAACTCGAGGTATTGTTCAAATTTTTTAAGAAGAGTGTATGAGTTTAGACTCAGGGCCAAATTTTAATATTATGTTAAAGAATATGGACTTTTATCTCAAAACTTACTCACTTTGAGTAGAGTGGGCTGTATACTTATATGAGCCATTGGGCAATCTGGTGAAATTGACAATATCATTGAACTCTTCCAAATTTGTCGTTCTTTTAGGTGAAATCCTGTGCATAAAATTTTAGGAAAAGGCTTCATAGGTCTTCTTGGGAATTTAGTGTGCTAACAATTGTTTTTTGGGAGATCGTGTTGGTGCAATATGCAATGCAACTCACAAGTAGTAAATTGCGAAACATACATCTGTAAATATAAATACAGGATGTGTAGACTGTCTTGTGACACGTGGAATACATTTACAACTCGAAATCATAACTATACATTCTTACAAAAATTATTTTTTGGCTAATCACAGTCTAGAACTGTTTTTTGGTTATTCATTATTTTGTACACTTAACTTGCATACATACACGGACGCATGTGCATATATATTTGTTCAAAGAAGAAAGAAAAAGTGTTTAATATGCAAGATCTAAAAGCCAAAAGCTTAAATTAGTAGGTTAAGACCCTTATCTATATATTAAACAATCTTTTCTTTCTTACTCAAATCATTTTGGGACAACAATAGCCTACTCACAAACTTAATAAATCTCTGTATATCATGGGTACACTCTCACATTGAAATTAAATTTTTCCTTAAGTCCACATTACTACTTAATGCAAGGCCACTTTTCATCAACTCATACATAGACCCTAACATCTTCTTCAATCTCAAACAATCTCCCTCAAGCCCACATTACTATTCAATGCAAGCCCACTCTTCATCAACTCACAGATGGACCCTAGTCTCTCCTTCAATCCCAAACAAATCAGATACCCAACTTAACTTCAGATTCTATGGTCCAATGCCAGAAACAGAATAATTTACGGTTCAATACTAAGAAAAAATCAATTGCCAACGTTGTCCACGATATTAACCAAGGGCTTTTATTCCGCTTGTTAAGGAGAAAAAACATAGAGTTTCTATCAAATATTATAAGTTGAAGCCTAAATTTGACCTAAAAGGTGAAATTAGTAGATCTTATGTCGTTACCTATATATTAAACATTCGTCCTTTCTTTATCACACCAATGTGAAACAACACTACCTAGCTGTGAACCTGATAAAGTGTTTGAGTTAAATTTGGGTTCCAACTTATATATTCAGTTTCTTTGGTGGACTGTCTTTGATTTTTCTCCTCAACAAGTGGTATTAGATCCCATTGTTAACATCTTAGGTTACTCGTTAATAAGTGATTTCTTTTCGTTGTGTTACACTGCTGGATTAGTGAATTGATTTCTTCTTGGTATTGGACCATAGAGCCTAGGGTTAGGCTAAGGGTATGATGGTGTTAAAATTATTGAGCCTAGAGTAGGGCTTGGGGATTCGATTATTTGGAATTGAGGAAGATGTTAGGGTGCATACGTGAGTTGATCAAGAATGGATTTATATCAAGTACAAAAAATACTTAATGTATTAGTAAAGACTCATAACCCACTCGTTCAAGTTTTGGGTCGAACATCATTTTCAACTTATATATTTGGGCTCTATAACGGTCTATCTTATAATTTTATTTTTGAGAGATTCTTGTGTAAATCGAGTTCACGAGTCCCACCATAGATCCAATGGTGGATAGGAATGACACCAAAGCTTAGTCTCATCTACCATTAGATTCATGGGCCGATCCACTAAAAAAAAAATCCTTTACTCCTCACAGTGCTCATATGTACTTCTCGGTACGATGTTGAACACATTGGTCCTAGAACCAAGTGGCCTCTGGTTCTTAATTACTAGGGAACAAAGATCAAGGGGATTTTAATAACGTTTTGACTTTAAATTAAACCAAGTGGCTCCTGATTTGATAACGTGTGACTCTATAATTAAACCAAGTGGCTTCTGATTCTTACTAACTAGGGAACAAAAATCAAGTGGCTTGCTCATTAAATCTGAAAGAACAGGATTTGGGTAAGCACAGAAGCAGTTGGTGTCGCTGGGCAGCATTTAACGCCGTGGGGTTTATGTCAATAATTTAATGCGTGGTAGTTCGTGATGCAATGCAGTGTCATTCGACTTGATGCCTCGCAAAAATACACGGTGCCGTAATAGTTCCTTCCTTTTATATTGTCTTTTTTGAACTGAACATATTTTTCTTTCGTTCAAAGATAACGATATTGCCAGAGAATATTATTAATTTCGCGTAGTATTTAAAAATCATTAAGTTCTTTTTGGTTTCTTAACTTTTATAAAATTTTTAACTACATTTGGGTTTGTTTATTTGGACTAAAAATATTTTCCTAAAAAATATTTTTAGAATTTTCCTTGGCGCAAAACACCCAAAAATATTTTCTTTTGTAAAATATTTTTCGATTTTCCTCTCTCAGATTGAAAACAGCTCATGTATTCAATGAGTGTAAATTATTTCCCTAAGAGTTTAAGAATAACATTAAACCTTAAGTACGCACTTTTTAACTTCAATTATTGAACTATTTTTTATTTTTAATTCTTATCAACTAATTTTTTTTATCAACTTGGACTCCACAGTAATATAATTAAAGTTATGTATATTTTATAATTATATTATTTTAAAGATTAATTATAAATAAAATAATCTCTAATTAACACTATTTACTTGTCAAATGTTAATTACAATTATTATTAGTCTTTTTAATTCATATTAACAATAAAAATAAAAATAAAAATAAAAAACTCTATTTTGAAGAATTTTCATATTGTCATCTAAATACCCAAAAATTATAGGGAAAATGACATGTTTCATGTAAAATTTTTTTAGGAAGATAATTTTCTATGGAAATCCTTAATGCTTTTGATTTGCGTTTGTGTTAAGCTGGAAGTGGCATGGTTAAAACCATGAAAGGAACCTAATAATTAAAATTTGATTCATACTTTAACTACTATTAGACAAATTTACTAGTCTAGGGATCAAAATAAACATTTTAACAAACTCGAAAATTTTGACGTGATGAACTCGTATAAACATTTGTTTTACTTTATACTAAATTTACATGAGAAGACGATTTTTTTTCGCTCTTGGCCACTGTTTTCCTAGGTTTAAGTAGTACTTCTTTGCCCTATTTAATTAGTACTTTGTGTAACTTTGAAAATATCCTTTTGCACAACGAAGCAGATGAAAGAGTATATCCGTTTATCCGTTTGTATGAGAATGGATATACGCGTATTCTCCAAGATCATTCTATACATACTTTTTGTTAAGATAATTATATTGCTTTATGGATGAAGTAATATTTCTATTTATTCTTTTACTTATCTTCTAAATATCTTTGCTTTATGGCTTCAACTTTTTTGTGTTTTTACAATGATTTATATTACTCATATCGAGCCAAAAATATATATTATTTCTTTTTATTGGGATTGCTATTCTTTTATTGGCGGCTAATAATTAAATATGTCCCTTAGGTATGTATGGAGATAGGTGTTTATGTGCTTATTACAAATTTAGAATTTTCACATCAACTTTCTATTTTAGATTTCTAAATTTAAAATTGATATCATTAGGTTGTCTAGAAAATTTCAAATTTATTGTCATCCATGCCTTTTTTTTCTTTTTCCTTTTCTTATTATATAACAAAAAGAGTAATGAAGCCATCTAAAAGCTACAGTTATTTGTTTGTGAGGAAAAAGTTGTGGATTTAGTATAGATAAAATGTGAATTTATTCTTATAAAAGCTTATGCATTGACATTCTTTGTACTATAAATATACCTGATATACAAAATTTCTCAAGCCTGCCTTTTATCAACTTAGATGGCTCAAACAAGAAAGTAATTTGGCATTATTAAGTTTATTTGTTGATCAATGTACCAATGAAATATGTGATTTGTAATATGACTTGTTCAATTTATTGTTTTCTTTCTTAACTTCACTAAACTATGTGCAAATGAGTACTTCTTTAATTTTGTTATTTTTCATTCGTAAATGTCATTTGAGATGATATATTCCACTGAGTAAATACTACTTAAATGAGAAAAACATACGTATTTTTATCACAATGGTAAATCATTAAAGTACATTTAGAAAATTACTTTCATCTTATAGAAAAAGATCCAAAATTTGATAGAAGGTAAAATTGTTAGGAGAAAGAAAAGTAATTGAAGAGAATCATAGAATGACACAGTGATTGTTCTAGCACAAAGCATGCTTCATTTACTGTAGCAAGTTTTAGATATTCATTTAGTAAATGTGTACATGAGATGAAAAGGTTAATTGGAAGATGTGTTTAAAATTTTTTAAAAAATATGATTCTGAAAAACATAACCTCACAATTAGAGTTTATAGCTCTGTGGACACAAATGTGTTATATTATTTAATTTTTCAAAAAATAACATGTTTTTTAAAATCTTTTGCATAAACTTGGAACGCGTAAACAATAGGTTACCACAAGTGTGCTTAATAAATTTAAAACAAACAGATTTGAACTATTTCTTGGTTGCAAAATTAGATTTTACTCAAATTAACTAATTAACTTTTTCCTTAATTGGAACACTTTTCTTGCTCTTGCACCATTTTAGGATGTATACTTTCATATAATACTCCTTTAAATTTTGCCGGTTACTCATAACAAGATGGATTACCTCAAAAGTTTTATAATATCAAGATGTTATAAACTTTAGCAGTTAGAAAAATCATTGCAATTAAATTTGTTTACCTTGATGTTCCTTGGGATTAAAAAACTTATTTATTCAAATATTTAAAGACATATTTGGACCTCTAATTTACAGTGGTGGCATCATTAGATTTATAGTTAAAAATATATACAGAAAATTCTTTTTCAGTCTGCAATCCATGGTTATGTCCAATATTCCGATCCGTGGTTAAGGCAAATATTTGATTCTATAATGTTACTTCTCACTAGAGAATGCGAAACACAACGATTGCACAAGTAAGATGAAGCTAATTGATAAAAAATAAAATGATTATCAAGAAGTTCTAGTCAACGAAAATCAAAATACAAAGGAAAACAAGAAAGAAAAACTGATATCTATACTATCTCCTTCAAATTTTGGCTGTAACTTGAGAGTAAATATTGAGAAATGAGAAATGCATTTGAGCAACTGTGTCTTTATAACACCCATCTAATATCAAATTTAGAGGTTATAAAAAATCTTATGGAAAAACGTCGAACGAAATGGTAGGGACAAAATATATATTTGCATAAGATGGCCTTTTTATGCAAAAATCGAAAATAGTTCGGTAAACTTGGTCTATGAACTATGCAATAAATTTTATAGTAACATGCTTTTAGTAATATATGATGACGCCATTCACTATCACTTGAATTTGGGTTTCACAAGTGTCATTTGGAATAAGTTATTAAATCACTTTTTCTTAAATCATGTAGGAAATAGCCAGTAGCTTCTCACTTTAATTACTATTAGCGTTTTGCAAGAAAAACAGTCCTTGGCTTAACACTGACACATATTCATAAATACACTCTGATCATTACAGTGGAGTATTGCAGGAGTAGCTGCAATAAAGTTGGTATTTGATGTATTTTACCATACCATTTATCAAGCTCTTATTCACGTCACACACTGGAAGAAAGGAACTACAACAAATGAGCCTGTTTATACATTCATGCTAGCCATAGAATTAGTTCTGAGGCTCTGCATCCACAGCCTGACCAGGGTAATAGCAGCATCTACAACCTCTCCCATAATAACTTCGGCCGCAGCAACCAAAGCGGCAGTATCCACCATAACCACCACGTCCCCCATAGCCACCACGTCCCCCGTAGCCGCCCCCAGGGTATCCACCATATCCACCGCCAGGGTATCCCCCGTATCCGCCACCAGGGTAGCCTCCATAACCTCCTCCTGGATAACCTCCATAGCCACCTCCTGGGTATCCTCCATAGCCGCCTCCAGGGTACTGGTCTTCTCCTATACCATTTGTTGTCTTTTCTGTCTTTGCTGCAAATGACAACAACATGCACGTTTGTTAAAATATGATACTACAGAAACTCATGAAAAGTAAGAAAATAAAGGAACTCTGAAATATTGTTTAGACGTCTTACGATTTTCAGCTGAATTTGTAGTCTCAGCCAACTCCCTAGCAGCCACCTCGGAGGTAATCATTAGAACTATGGCCAAGGAAATGCACAAGAAAAGAAATGTCTTGGAACCCATTTTTTCGTACTGAATTTTATGTACTAAAAACCTGATGTTTAAGAGGGATGAGAAAGTATTATGGTATCTATTTATAGGAAGATCTAGGGCACTATGGCGTCAGAAAGCGAGAAAGAATGATTCAAAGGGTGTTGGCATCGGGCCTACTAATTAGTTGGGCGTTGGAGACATGGTGGCTGTAATTAGTAGCAAGACAATCTTATCATACATTTAATTCTCTTTTGGTCAAGATGTTCTAACAGCATTACCCTAATCTCACTCGAACCATGAGGTGATATCCAAAACGTTATGTAAAGGATAAGGTTCATGACTTGCATATATTCATGAATAACAATTAGTTGACTTAATAGTGACAATAATTTATTTATTCCAAACTTAATTTAAGTTATTCCAAGTTGAAGAACAAGTCATTTAATTTATTCCAAGTTGAAGAACAAGTCATTAATTGATAGTTTTCCAAGAAAAATTTGATAATGATCACCGACATAGTTTATATTGTATATTAATTTGGCCATTGGCATCATAGTTTGATAATTGAATTTTAGCTCCAAACGTACATTAGCTTTATAGTTTGATAATTGAATTTTTAGTAGGTGCACTGAGTTCCCTATGGATTAACAAACTGAAAAATCAATATGTACGAATAGTAAGGAAATGGTACAAGAAGACGGTTATTGTGAACGATATTTATATACCCAAAAAATTCTTGCACATACTTACCATGCATTTTGCTGATTATACATGCTTGTTATTGGGCCCAAAAAAAATCCAAATATTAGAAGTAAAATAAAATAAATAAATAAAGCAGTGTGTATATCGTTACCATTACTGAAGGGAGTTGAATTTGAGATTAGATTGGAAGTCATTCTTAATTTGATAGACACGTTCTCAGTTCATTCCAGCGTTTCTAAAATGTTCATTATTTGAACTATGAACTACAAAACAAGTTTCAAAGCATAAGCAAAAGGAGGGATTCTAGTTTTCATGTACTGCAGTATTTGGATTGTCATGATTTAACTTTTTTTTTTTGACAATATAATCTTAATCAATGATTTTTTTTTTCTGTTTTATCTAAGTTCGTTATTTAAAAAGAGCTGATTGAATGCTAATTAAACTCATATGGAGCCGACCCCTCCATCTCAGCATGCCAGACTAGACTCAGAAAGAAGAGTTTACACTCGGACTTTTTAATTCACATGCTCTCCTCCCAATCACGGATGTCTCGTCCCCTTTGGTTACTTAGAAGCTTTCTTCGTAGTTTTATTTAATAAATACTTGCGCCAAGAAGTCCGACTAACCTCTGTAAGAATCATACTTAAAAGCACCCAAAGGAGTTTCTGTGATCAATTATGATATTATGAGTTTTAAAGCGAGCCCCCGGCTACTGACGGCAGACAGGGGACTAGCCCCGCAAGGCCTACCCCCGTGGGTTGGGATTTCACGAGAGACAATCCTTCTCAAGTGAGTGGACCTTGGGTAAACGATAGTAGCTATTCCCTCGAGGGGGAGCTAGGGGGTAACGTATCGATCCTTCTAGCTATGAGTGAGTGTCTTCTCTTATGTATTGTAATTCCTACTCTTCTTCTTTATCTATTCGTTCATATAGTCTTCCTTACGGCTTTTATAGCCCTAGAAGAGTTATAAGCCTCTGAAATAGAAGCATACTCCTATAAAATATAAAGATAGGGTCACTACAATCTATACATATACACATGAACATACATATCTATGTATGTATGTATACACGGTCACTATAATCTATATATATACACATGCACACACATATTTATGTTTGTATGTATACACATAAATATGTACATATATACACATAGACATACACACGAAGAGGTATATCAACAATATTTTAGTCATGTGTTCAAAATTTTATATTTTTAGTTGTAAGATAATTTTACATATGTGCAGTGTTAAAATATCAGGGAAAATAGTAAGTTTATTGCTTTGACCAAATTGGTCCTCCATGTTTCACTCTCCTCCAATTCGGTCCCTAATATTTCAACCAATTTTGTTCCAAAAATAATTACTTCTGACCTAATTAGTCCCTAATATTTCTGCATAAAAAATGCACCCTTCAAAATATTCAATTTCGACCAAATTAATCCCAAAAGTTTCATAAAAATGTAAGATAATTCATGAAAAGTATAAAAAATACACAAAATATGATGAAGTTCATAAAAATTATATAAAATGTAAGTAGGATTTGCTAAAAAAAAAATGCTTTAAAATGTACTTTGCTTTATGTAGATATTATAATATTTATTATCTAATATTCTAAAATACTGTACAGACTTACAAAAAAAAAATGCTATACTCGACAAATTAGGGCTTGTTCTCATTTGTTTCTTCTTTTCTAAAAGTTGAATTTAAGGAAGCTGTATCCTTTTTTTTAAGAAAAATAAAGGAATTTATTTTGAAAATTAAAATTTGTTTCCAAAAGAATCTCATGTGTTGCTTCTTATACTCAAATTTTTTAACTTAAAAATTTTAAAAGAAAATATTTCAAAATCAGTTAAAATTGACTCAAAACAAATTTTGGCTTAAAAACGTATAATCAACTAAGAGAATTAAATCAGAACAAGTTCCATGTAAAGCACACAAAAAGGGCACTGATTTTATATTTTTATGATTTTTTTTTGTGTTAAAATGTCAAATATCATGGTATCGTGCAACTTATTTTTGCAATGATAAAACCTAATTTCATATTACACATAATTAATATAACAAAATTGGATAGATAATTTGAGGTGACCGTTAAATGTTCAGCATTCAGTCCTGTATCGGCTTTGTCAACGGTGTGTCGTATTCGTCAAGCGCTTTGATGCATAGCCGAGTCAGTCAGACATGCAGCATATTACGTGCTGAAGCAGAAGTTTGACTTGCCATGGCAAAAATATTATAGATTGACAAAAATTTACTCCCTCCTAATCCATTGCTTGCAGTGTTTTAAAAACGGGCTGGTGAATCGGAAAAACGCCCGAGTCACGTCTAATCTAATCTAATTGATTTGTTTAATAGTTTGATATGATTTTCTTTTCATTTTCTTTACAAAGAATCAAACTAGACCCATGCTAGCTCACATTCGATTTTGAGAACACTGATTACTTGTCACGGTTAACGGATCAAGAGGTTACTCGTTAAATATTAAATGCAAAGTTATGCTTCATGTGATAAGTTTACAACAAAGTGCAATATCAATTGTGTAACAATAAATCTAAAGCCCTTATATATTGTCGTGTCAGTATACTGTAATGTACTTGGCTTCAAGTACATAGATTCCAATTGTTTCATATTCTCCATCAGCAAGTAAAACTGTTCTTATTTTATCCTGTACTTCTTGACGAAACACATCAGTTTATATTCAGTCTGTATTGAAAGAGACCATCACTTACTTCTGTTAAGAACACTTAAAAATTTTTTCGGTTAGGTTGCACTGCCTCGCGATTGGTTAAACTTGACTGCAATTAACCAAGGAGTCAGACAATCATTTAGTAGTATTAATAGTATAAGGAGGCTTTTGGACCATTGGGTTGGGAACTTGGGACCAATCCTGGCTCCGCACAAGAAAAGGTACCTTAAATTTTTTGGCTAAATCCAAAGAAGAAAATTGTATTACATGGGAATGCATTCAAAATAATGGACGACGTCAACTTGCAATTGTTCTGCGCAGCCATAATAATACGAGAATGTCTCAATGAAGACCATTTCGGTCAATTCTTGGAGATTTGTATTCCTTAGATGGTAATATGACCTTGACAGTTGGCCTTGAAACAAGAAGTAAGAGTACACAGTATGTATATAATTCATAATCACTCAGTTCCACTTGCACTTAAATTTTTTTTTTTTATCACAAATCACTTTCATACATATCATAGCCAATATACATCAGTACAATGGAGCTTAATAACTGGCAACTACCAAGAAGTCATCGTGTGCGGCCTTGAGACCCACCTGGGAAGCAATGGTCCCACTTAATAATGATAGAAAATAATGTAGTGACCAACGAGTCATAAGTTTGTTCTTTTTTTTTTTAAATAATTTTATTGGTTGATTGAATGAAAAAAGTTATGATTTTTTTATAGCATTACTTAATTCTATACTTTTAAATAACATGGTTCTATTTTAAAATCAATTGGCAGTGATTATAGTAACCCATGTACTTTATATATTAGCATAAGATATCTTGAAATTTTGATGTAAGACTTTTGTCTCTTAACACCCCTTAGACCTAACTCAAGTTTGTTAAGAGTCTATAAGTTAGGAGAGAGCCCGAGACTCGCTGAGAAGCTAAAAAATTGAGGCTAAGAATGACATAGAACTCTATGGAGAATTTTGTTCAATCTATGTAATTGAGAAATAACCCGAGTCACATGTGGATTTTAACGAATATCACTATATCACTATAGTAGTTTCAATAATAATGGATATAAAATAAAAAATAAAATGTATTCATTGGATAATATTTTCATTTTTTGCTAAAAATTTGTGGACTTGTCCATATGCATAGTAATAATAACATGAACTACAAGTGGACCGACGAGACGCCTTGCCAGCCTTTAAATTAATGTTGCCATTGAGGGCCTACATTCACAGGATCAATGCACAATTGGAAAATAGCATTGTCAAAAATTGTAATTAGATTATTAGTTACAGACACATCTTGACCTTATAAGAGTCATTGCCAATTACAAACTCTTATCGTTATCTAACCTGTAACTTGTATTACTGGTTTATTATTATATAAGTATAATTTAGTTTTTTTTTTGTTGCATCTTAGGGAAAAAAAATTTTGCTGACATTTTTATTACTAGATTTTATATTTACTTTTGAATTAGGGTTTAGGAGTTAGGGTTTAGGATTCAGGGTGTAGAGTTTATGATTTTAGAATTTAGGATTTTAATTAAATTAAGAAAATAATAGTAACTATGGTTTTTATTTGTTAAAGAAAATTACGATTAACTTTTTATATCTTAATAATTATTTTGGATTTTTATTTTTAGTAAGTTAGGATAATATAAGACTCTTTAAAAATTAAGTTAGATTAGTATTCATTTAAAAGAATATTTTTTGAGTTGTTGAGATAATCTAGTACTCTTTTAAAATTAGGTTAAATTAATAGTAACCAGTGATAATAGGTTACGTTAAATGTATGTAACATAAATATTACAGTGTCTTTGACGTTAATATTGTTCATATACATTATGTTGACTTGATTGTTAGTGGACCAGTTAGTGATCAAGAGGTTAAGTCTAATCAAAGTATTTAAGTATTCGACACCCAGCAGCGGAATGAACAACTTTTATAAGTCCGCTGTAGCACTCGACAATTCCGAATTGCCCCAAAAAAAAAAAAAAAAAAAACTGTGGAGGCGAGAAGTTTAACTTTTTTTTTTTTTTAAGTATAAAGATCCAATTGATATCTTATATGAAAATAAGAGTAATAGTATGTTGAGATATTTATTAATAGCTAGTTTCAAAATTTGGTATAACGGAACTTTCAAAATTCATATTTTGTCTCAAAGAAAAAAAAATCCCATAAATGAAAAAAAAAGTTTGTGCATTTAGCATCAAACAAGTTTGGAGAAAATGGAGAAGCTAAAAAAATAATAAAAAAATTGACTTTCCTGAGCCTTTGAAGGTTTAAAAATAAATTCAACCCGCTATGAATTTTGTAAAAAAGGGAATATTGAATCAGTTACGAGAGAAACATAATCGGGCATATTTAAATCCACGAGTCTAAGGGCATTAGTTAATTCTTTTTTCCCTATGGCCAATGCTTGGGTTCACTCGCTAACATATTTCCCCAAATGCCTCTAATATATCAAAAAGTAAAATTGGAGACTAAGTATTTGTCTGGCTTTGACACCATTACTTTTGATGGATGATCTTAGATAGGCATACTTCTATATATCCATTCCTTTTTACTGAACTAGGGATGGACTAGTTATATTACAGTATTAAATTTGCCAGTCCCGATCCAAGAATTTCTAGGAATGAGTCTAGGACCATGAATGCCGATTCCTCTTGTACTTTCTTCTTTTATTTTTGCCTTAAAACAATTTTGTATTATCGTGCGCATCAATTTCGAAATTGAAGTGTGAAAGATTTTATTATATCACAACTTCTTAGAAGATTTGGAATAGGTATATAAGAAATATGTTGGATGTCAGACCAGGAAAAATAAAATTCCTACTCTGATGAAAATAAACTGAAGTGCAATGGTGAGTAGGGTCTTATTTTCATAGGTTGGAGGATTTATTTTTTCTTTTTTTTTTCTTTTACCAAATAAAAATTAAAAGGGAGGTTTAGAAATTAATTAAACTAGAGAAAATTTAACTTAAGAAATTCAAAAGTGCAAAATTAAATTAAACAAAATTATATAAAACCTAAGCTTTAGTCAAAGGGTTAATATCAATTCTGGTTCAATTAA
>JAMWEH010000702.1:0-27207 GCA_024721245.1 Mitragyna speciosa | reverse complement strand
AAATCACATTTTTAATTTAATTAATTTCATATATAGTCAAAAAAGGATAACTCTTCTTTTTCAAAACATAATTTATATATAAATGTTTAGGGTTATTTAAATGCACATAGGTTGCCACTTGGTAGGTGCAAGTTTTAAGCTATAATAATTTAATTGCAAAGTTATTTTAAAATATAATACTTCTTAAATAATAAAATTTTTATATAATTTTGTAAACACCATGTTAAATTGATTATATATTATTATTTTCTTAAAACAATTGTTGTTGAAATACATGATTTGGATTTCAAGTCCTAACCTCAAAACATTTGAATTGTTTCTTTAAAGCTTTACAGATAATAACATTATGATACTAAAACTGACACTAAGATATTTTGTAAACTTATTGTATGCTCAACTATCATTATATTTAAAAATTTTAATTATAAGTTTTTTATTTACAACATAATCTTGTTAAAAAGATTTTGAAGTTCTTTCTCTAAAATATTTATGATTAAAAGCTATTTACTTTATAATTTATTATAAATATGTCAACTCAGATGTATACTTAAAATCCCATAATCTTAATGGTAATTATTAATTTGGTGGAAGAAAGCATTGGATTCCAAGAATAGTTATTTATTTAACTATATAGTTATAAGTAAGATACATATTTATTCTTTTTAGAATTGAAGTTCTTTATTCAATTGGTATGATCAAATTAGTAAATTTTCAATTACAATCATTTGCACATTAGAATTTTAACATGGCTCAAAAAAATTTTAAAAAAGAATTTCACAAAATTAACTTAATTGCTTTCTAAAATGGTGTAGAATATCATTTTTTATGTGAAAAAAAGATCCATTACAATCAAGTAAAATTGTTTTATATTATTGATCGTTTTTTTATACAAGTATATCATATATTATCTTATTATATTTTATTTATGAAATCGATTTTACAAATGTTTTTTAGGTATTTTTTAATTTTTTTTAAATCCTTGTTTTATTGAAGAAGTTTTTTTCAAAAAATGAAATTAAAGGGGGTTTTTTCACAAGTAAAACTATGAGGCAATATTAATAGTCTCTTCCAATTATTTTCCATTTTCATTTGGGAAAATCCTACATCTTGTAGATTTTTGTTGTAAGTCCTTCGTATATTTTAAATTTTACACTAGAAACATGTACCAAAAATTCATTTCATCGTCCATAGATTGTTAAAGTCAATACCTATGAACTATTTAGATAGTATGTAATTTGTTGTTTGAACTTTGAACTATATATACAATTTTTAAATTATTTGATCAATCACCAAATGAAAAAGAACTTGCTTGTGGAGTGCTTATTCATGACCCAAATTTTAATATATTACTTTTTTGAAACAAATTACTTGTTAAAAAAGAGTCCTATACTAATTTAATAAAATTTGAAATTATGTTATGAGTCCTATACTAATTTAATAAAATTTGAAATTATGTTATAATTTATTAACATAATTTAGTGCAATTTATACATTGCTCGTTTTCTTAGAATTTTGCAGTTAATTTGTATAAATCATCGTCCTTTTGTTTTTAATATGTCAAAACTAAATTATGAACGAAAATCAAAGTTTATTGGTATTATCAACTCTTGAGGATTGAATTGAAGTGTAGGTAAAGATTTTTTGTATGGGGAATTATTTTATTTTAATTAATATAGCAAAATTTAAATTTAATGAACTTCACAAGGGAATGTAAACAGTTTTATAACTTTGCTACAATTAGAATACAATTAATATGATATAATAGCACATGAGGGTATTTTAGGCATATTAGAAAACTAACACTACAAAGTGCAAAGACTCCAAAAACAACTAAGACTCACTATACTTTTAAAGAAAGAATAGATACTTAACCATGTTAGTATCCAACAAGAATAACAATACATAATCCTTGAATGCAAGTAAGCTTCGAGGCAATACATCTTCTATGGAAAATGTTGAAAATGAGGTTAATAGAAGATTGTAATGTTGAATCAGTGACATCTATTATTTTATCTGTACTAGTAATGCAAAAAAATACCTAAACTTGGCTTGCCTTGATCCTCCCATATATGTTGTCATTTTATAATTTCCTTCACTGGGGAAAACTTGGTGGAGGATAAGCAAAAGATGTGCCCTCATTCTCAGCTGGAGTCTGATTGTGCTCATAGCTAACACTTGAACCAAATTCTTCTTAATGCGACTGTACATTCAAATCGTCAATTAAACTCAAAGTGCAGGAGGTAATGAAGTTAATTTTATATATTTCTTCGATTAGTTATGTGATGTTGTGATATTTAATTTCACAAAATTTTTGAATTTTGATTATACTGATTTACTATTGATTTACTACGTGTGCGGAATTCGTGAAGCATTTTGAGCTTAACTTTTTTTTTTCAGATTGAAAATAAAAATGAGTAAGAAAGACTTAAATTCCATAAGAAGACATGCTTTAAAAGGTATTAATAGTCTATAAATTTTGTATATTTGACAAATTACTTGGTGAGTTTATAATAAGTTATAAAGGTTTAAAAAAATAAAATAATTCTAAATTTTAGTTCATAAGAACACGTGCAAAGCACGTGCTTCTTTCTAGTTTATATAAATAATTATACTACAGAATAGATTGGAGAAAAAAAAAAACAAAAAGTAGTAGTTTCATATTAAAACAGGAAACCAAATAGCCATAAAATAAGTTCAGAAATTCTGATATGTTCTTAAACTCTTAACACAAATTACAAAAACAACATCTATGTATGGCTAGCATTAGATTGAACAGAAATACGATGCAAATGATATTTGTAGCTAGCCAAATAAAGGCCAAAGCATGTGGAATACAGAAAGATATAGCATCAATAAGATTAACATATAAAATTTATTTAATCAAAGGAAAACCTTAACAATTCACATTTTGAGAGAATGCATCAGAGCTATAAGAACTATATAAAGAGCTTAAATAACATCTGATGGTGGAGGTCCCATGGTTGAGGCAGAGCTGCATTCTCCCTTGTAGTAAGTATGATATACTGGGAGCTTGGAAGCCATTCGTAGCAGTCTTGGATCACATATTATTGCTGGAAGCATTGGGCGTCCATGCCTTGACACATATACCAGTCTACGGATGCAAATGTAGAGATCCTCCAGATTTATCATAACATCTAATAACGTATCCGCTCCAAATCCGTTCACCGTAGCACATCGAAAACTCAATTTCTTCAACCCGAGTAGATATCTGCCTAGAACCATAGCAGTACCCTCATGCAAATAGCATGCACAAATTTTGAGCTCAGTCAAGATGAGGCAATTTTCACCAACTATCTTGAAGAGACTCACGATGTGAGGGACACGAGAGTAGAACGAGACATACATACATTTGAGCGGTTTCCAACATCTGAATGCAGTTGTTAGGCATTGGTCTGTTGTCTGATATGGTATTTGCAGCCAAAGTTCTTGCGAATTTGGGCACTTGTAGTCATGATCAATGGTGAAAATTATACTATTACTTACATCTCTAGCTAGCATAAAAAATATTAAATTGCATAGGCTAGGTTAAATGGTTAACCTTTGGGCTGCATAAATCAGATGGCTATCCTTGACTATCCTGGCATTACACTAAACAAAAGTAGAAATACGATGCAAATGATATTTATTGGTAGCTTTGTTCTTCCATGACAAGCTTCATCATCTTCATTTGACCACATCAACCTATAAAAATAATTTCAGGATAATAATGAATATAGACAGATGGTTTAATTTAGGTCACTTAGAGCAACTAGTAATGAAGCACATGCATTGCACGTGAGTATGATGTCTTTTGATTTTTTTTTTGTTTATTTTGTGATTATGAGAAATTTAATTATTTTATAAATAAACGTATTCGAAAATAGTGAACGAATTGAAGAATATTAAATTAAATTCTCCATGCTCTTCAAAATCCTTCATACATGATAGTGCAACATTATTATAAAATATTTCCAATAATCCAACAATACATGAGATGAATTATAAGTGCACGGGAATTTCATTTTTATTTTGAAGAATATGTCCGGAAACATATTGAAAAGTTTATAGTCCATAAAAGAATAAAATGCTTAATCATCAATTCAAAATTGTATCATTCAGAGATAAACTAGGAAGTATTTCACAAAAAATTCAAAACAATTCATTAAATTATATACAATGATCATGTGAATATTTCTTTTTTAAGTGGTTTTAAAAGACTTTTTTAGTACTGGACATACATAGTTATTGATACATTAAGAAAACTTTATAATATTCCTAAATTTAAAGAATTCTCATTTTTTTGGACCAACAGAAAAAATGAATTATGCATTCTTTTAAAATAATAGACATTTCACTTCCTAGAACAATTCGAAATATGTGTGATGATGTTATTTGAATGTGTTTGGGTACACATAATAAGTTTAGTTCTCAACTTCATGAAAAATACATTTTCTGAGACATTTTTTAGTCATTTTTATAGTTCTTTCTTTGACTCTAGATTGTATTTTTTTTCCTATTTAATTCTACTACATGAATAGTTGAATAACAAAAGTTACAAGAACTCATTTTAGTAAATACTATGTTTGATTGAACTCAAAATTCTTCCTTTTATATTAAATGGAGTCATATTTATTTTCTATTGAATTTATTTTTATTAATAACAAAAAAGGATAAATTTCAAAAATTATACAAAAGATGCACTTTAGGAGAGTTTACTTAATAAAATTCATAACTCTTGATCATCATAGGCATTGGATAGAGTTACATTCTTTTTTCTATTTAAATTTTATTTCATAAATAGTCCAAAAAATAAAAGACAAAAAGAACTTAAGTAGGAGATAATATCTAATTAACTACATAATTATGAATAAGATATTATAAATAAGATACGTATTTATTCTTTTTGGAATTTTAAGTTCTATATTCAATTAGTATGATCAAATTAGTAAATTTTCAATTATAATCATTTGCGCATTAGGTTTTTAACATTGTTAAAAAAATTAAAAAGGAATTTCACAAAATTAACTTGATTGTTTTCTAATTGATGCAAAATGTCATGTTTTATGTGAAAAAAATAAGTAAAATCGTTTTATATTATTGAGACTGAAAACTTCATTTTTTTATACAAGTATATCATATATTATCCTATTATATTTTATTTATGAAATCAATTTTACAAATGTTTTTTTATGTATTTTTTAAATTTTTTTAAATCCTTGTTTTATTAAAGAAGTTTTTTTCAAAAAAATGAAATTAAAGGGGGTTCTTTCACAAGTAAAATTATTAGGCAACACTAATAGTCTCTTTCAATTATTTTCCATTTTCATTTTGGAAAATGCTACATCTTGTACATTTTTGTTATAAGTCCTCCATATATTTTAAATTTTACATTAGAAACATGTACCTAAAATTCTTTTCACCGTCCGTAGATTGTTAAAGACAATACTTATGAACCATTTAGATAGTATGTAATTTGTTGTTTGAACTTTGAACTATATATACAATTTTTTGAATTTTTTCATCAATCACCAAATGAAAAGGAACTTGCTAGTGGAATGCTTATTCATAACCCAAATTTTAATATATTATGTTTTTTGTAACAACTTACTTGTTAAAAAAGAATCTTGTAATAATTTAATAAAATTTGAAATTATGTTATAATTTATTAACATAATTTAGTGCAATTTAGTACATTGCTCATTTTCTTAGAATTTGTAGTTAATTTGTATTAATCATCATCTTTTTTTTTAAATAAGTCAAAACTAAATTATGAACAAAAATCAAAGTTTATTGGTACTATCATCTTTTGAGGATTGAATTGAAGTGTAGGTAAAGGTTTTTTGTATGGAGAATTGTTTTATTTTAATTAATAAGCAAAATATAAATTCAATGAACTTTACAAGGCAATGTAAAAGACTTTTGTAACTCTACTACAATTAGAATACAATTAATATGATATAATAGCACATGGGGGCATTTTAGACATATTAGAAAACTAACACTACAAAGTGCAAAGATTCCAAAATAACTAAAACTCATCATACTTTAAAGAGAGAATAGATAGATAGATATTTAACCAAGTTAGTATCCAACATGAAAAACAATATATAATCCTCGAATAAAACATACCTAAAGTTGAAATGAGGTTAATAGAAGATTGTAATGTTGAACAAGTGACATCTATTATTTTATCTGTACTAGTAATGCAAAAAAATACCTAAACCTGGCTTGCCTTGATCCTCCCATATATGTTGTCATTTTATAGTTTCCTTCAATGGGGAAAACTTGGTGGAGGATAAGCAGAAGACGTGCCCTCATTCTCAGCTGGAGTCTGCTTGTGCTCATAGCTAACACTTGAACCAAATTCTTCTTGATGCAACTGTACATTCAAATCGTCAATTAAACTCAAAGTGCAGGAGGTAATGAAGTTGATTTTATATATTTCTTCGATTAGTTATGCGATGTTGTGATATTTAATTTCACAAAATTTTCGAATTTTGATTACACTGATTTACTATTGACTTTCTCCCCCGATTGTTGTTAATCCTTTAAAAGTTTTAAGTCATTTTTAGTATATTTATGTATAGAAAAATGATGGCTGCTCCTGTGGGGTTTGCACGGTTGGAAACTTTGCATGACCTTTGCAGAACTAAAAAAAAATTATAGGAGTCGGGATATCAGCATATACGTGTGTGTGGGAGAAGATAAATAAAATCAGTAACATATATAATCAAATAATAAAATAGTACTTGATTTTTCACTCTACTCAAGCTAAATACAATAGCAAACCTCAAATGTATTATCTGTAAAACTTACACACTAGAAATTCATTGAAGTAGGGAATTTAAAGACCTTAAATAATTAAACTACTAAAATAAAATTTTGTGGAGTTTAATTTAATTATTCCAACAACCTTGATGATGACAATTAAATCTTCAACTAGGATTTTGAAAGAAAACCACCACCAAAAAAGTCATTCTTAAGATAATATCTTGCAGACTCGTGCGTGTATGTGTGTGTGTTTGGATTCATGTGTATTTGCATACACACACATATATGGCAATAAGATCAATATTTACAAAACCCTCATATGTTCGAAATTGTTGAAATTACAAAACAATGCATCCAGACTAGTGGTAAGTAATAGATTTCATGTATACTGTCATACTTATTTCAATAATTCTTATTATATGATTATGCTTACTTGGGTAGATTTTGAAAGTTGTAATCATTCATTTTGACAAGACAAAAAATTATTTTTGATTCGCAATGTATTCTTTATTATTATTGCATAAAATAGGTGTAGATCCATTCCAGCAATTGCTTATGGGCCTCCAAATGTAAAATTGAGGTTATACAAGTCTAATTTCTGGAAATTAGGAACCCCTTAGTATAAACTATTTAGTTAACATTGAGAATGAAACCTTACAATTATTATAATATAATTGTAGGTTTGAGTTGATTCAATAGGCTATTATTGTGCCCTAAACAAAAGTAATAGCAATAACTACGTGTTATTATTTTATAAACAGTATTTTATGTGATTTGCAGCTACCTTCAGAAACGCTGAATGTGCCGGTGTGCATTTAACTTATGATACATAAGATTAAAAACGGCTTATGGAAGAAAATAGAGATGAAGGCATTATTTCTCAAGTTTAAACTAGAACTCTCTGATGTCTTTATTTGCCTCACAAGACAATGCTCTATATCTAACAAGACATGTAGAACGGAAAACAAGAAACAGAAAGACCATGATGCTTGGTGATCAACATTAAAGAGAACTTTGAAACCTAATTTAATAAATGATCAAGAATTTTGAAAAAGATTATCAGATTGAAGAATGATACGATTTTTCCTTAGTTTTATTTGTTGAGTGATGTAAAATTAATCGATTTATAATTTACATATCCAATTTGTATTTTTTTTAGTACAGTATCCATACATTATACAGGCATGAATTTAATTTTGCTTAATAACAATTTTTAGTCTCATTTCACATCGAAATTAGTTCATACACCATTTTTATCGGTGATTTTTTGACAGGTCAGGACCAAGGGTACTAGGTGGGTCTGCCTTAGTACTTTGTGTTTGAGTTTCTCAAGTTACGTACTTGCTATTAAGACTAATAATTTATTCATAGAAATTAGTTATGTTTTATAGAGATACAAATTTTTTTTTCCCTTTATGTTAGGCTACATGCGGAATTCGTGAAGCATTTCGAGCTTAACTTTTTTTTTTTCAAATTGAAAATAAATTAATAAGAAAGACTTAAATTCCATAAGCGTTTCTATAAATTTTGTATATTTGACAAATTATTTGATGAGTTTTACAATAAGTTAAAAAGGTTTAAAAAATAAAATATTTTAAATTTTAGTTCATAAGAACGCGTGCAAAACACGTGCTTCTTTCTAGTTTATATAAATAATTATACTACATAATAGATTGGAGGAAAAAATAAACAAAAAGTAGTAGTTTCATATTAAAATAGAAACCAAATAACCATCAACTAAGTTCAGAAATTCTGATATGTTCTTAAACTCTTAACACAAATTACAAAAACAGCATCTATGCATGCGTAGCATTACAGTGAACAGAAATACGATGCAAATGATATTTGTAGCCAAATAAAGGCCAAAGCACGCGAAATCCAGAAAGATATAGCATCAATAAGATTAACATATAGAGTTTATTTAATCAAAGGAAAGCCTTAACAATTCACATCTTGAGAGAAAGCATTAGAGCTACAAGAACTGTCTAAGGAGCTTAAATGACATCTGATGGTGAAGGTCCCATGGTTGAGGCGGGACATTCGCTGCATTCTCCCCTGTAGCAAGCATGATATACTGGGAGCTTGGAAACCTTTTTCAGCACTCTTTGTGACAGCCCCACCTTGCCCAGAGGCGCACCAAAGGGCTTAGCGGACTGCCTGCCTAGCTCTCGCCAGGGCTCGATGCACGCACTCACATGAAAATCCAAACGTACTTAACTTAAAATAAAATAACATGAAGTGACATGGAATAAAATAAAACAAACTTTTATTATTTAACTTGAAGATACAAGTCATATCAAAAAGTTACAAGTCATAATGTACATAATTTTTTCACAATAATAGCCTAACATAGTGCGACTATTACAACACTAAAACACTTATAATAACCCAAAAACCAGTTGATCCAGCTTTAAATTTTCAGTTGACCTGAGTAAAGGAAAACAAATAAAATGGAATGAGCTATAATAGCCCAGTGAATGTCCAATTCATGCAATCATACCAAGCACTCATGATTTAGGTCATTAAAAATAATCAATAAATTAAATAAACAATATATGAGCAATTTAATTCACATGTAGTCACTGGCGGATACAGGGCTCAACTACGGAAGCAAGCTTAACCGTAGAGGAGCAGGTACTGATCATGTCGCCACGATATTTAGACCGAGATAATAGCTCAGGTCTTTATCAAGGAACATATCAGTTTTATCAATCACAAGCCCTAACCGCCAAACACCTTATAACCTCCGTACAAGCTACCACATCCGGGGGAGAAGAATCTCAACCCTGGAGGGCCAACACACAATCAAGAAAGTTCATTCCGGAGTTGGCCTCTTTGAGGATTCACAACTCAAAAGGAAAGAACATCACACCCTAAAACACCCAGCACCTTATGTCCTCCCACTTGCAGCCCGGTTGACTAACCGTGAAATAACAGTGACGTTAGTCACGGTAGTCTCACACACACAAATAACATTTTAAATAATAAAGGCGGTAACACATTGTGGAATAGATGCGATAAAGTACACATCTTTCCTCAAATAACACATGTACTCACATAATATTTGCAAGTTAAGCATAATAGTCACAAAATAAAATTATCACATTCCATGCATCATGCACACATAAAGACACTCACCTGGTGCCTAAGAAAATATCTCGTAGAAAGGTCGGGTCTCACTATTGGATCCTGCAATTTGAAAGAAATAATCTAATGAAAAACTCAATTTAAACCCTAATTAATCTAGTAAGAAAATTTCAAGAAATACCCCATTAAATTCTAGTTTTTTTTTTTTCTAGGGTTTAGGGTTTAGGGTTTAGGGTTTAGGGTTTACATTCTAGGGTTTTTATGCTAGGGTTTTCTAGGGTTTTTCTAACAAAATTTGGGCATTATTTCCCCTTGATTTTCGGCCCTTCCAAACTTGTTTTTCATCAAGATTTCAATCATCCAACCCATAATTCATCAAGTTCTACCACTTCTTAGTTCAATCCAAACCCAAATTCAATCAAAATCTCACTAAATTTCAAGGATTAAGCTCCAAGAACTTTCACCCAAATAACATGTTCTTCATGAAATTTCAAGGTTCCAATACCACATACTAGTCTATTTAACCACAAGAACACTTTATCTAACAAGTACATATCAAGTTCTAACTAATTTCTTCAAGTAATCTTAACAAGAACTTGGTATTAAACTTGAATAAAAACTAATTAAAACATGAAATTAATAATGTAGGTTCATGGTAAATACCTTAGATATGCTTAGAATTTTGCTTAGAAAAGATAGAAGTCCACTTCCTATGGTGGATTTGTTCCAATTTGAGAGATGAAAGTCCAAGAAATTTGAGAGCAAAAATGGGGAAAGAAGAAGAAAGGCTTGGCCGGCCAAAGTGAGAAGGAAAAGAGAGAGAAATAGGCTAGGAAAATGAAAAAGAAAAGAAGAAAAGATGGGAAAAATGGTGGTCCAATTAAATCCTTACAAGAGTAAAGTAAATAGTTAGTCATTTAATGCAAGAATGGCCACTTGGATTAATTTAATTGGTGAAAATTAATAACTCTTATCACTTATATATATTCAATAAATAGACATAAATTATTAAAGCAAATTAGGACAAAAATAGAAAGAGGAAAACCGGCCACAAGAAGAAAAAGAAAGAAAAGAATTTCGGCCCAAAGAAAAGAAGAGAAATTTCGGCCAAAAGAAAAGAAAAGAAAAAGAAGAATTTTCGGTCAAGGGAAAAGAAAATAAAGTGAGAAAATAAATGAGATTTTCAAGTAAAATTGAGTTAAAATTCAAGTAATCAAAAGACTAGAATATAATAAAATAAGCTAATCAAAATTTGAACACTAATATAAATTAAATGGTCAAATGAAATTATTCTAACTTTAGTACTTAGGTATTCTTGTTTAATAATGAAACCTTTAATTAAGTAACCTAACTAATTCAAGAACTCTTCCAAGTAATAAATCAAGGTCTAACACTTAACCCTAATTAGAGAAAAATGTATCTTATGTGTGTATTTTCTAGGGTGTTACACTCTTGGATCATGTATTATTGTTGGAAGCATTGGGCGTCCATGCCATGATATATGCCAGTTTACGGATGCAAATGTAGAGATCCTCCAGATTTACCATGACATTAGTAACGTATCCACTCCAACTCCGCTGACCGTAGCACATCGAAGACTCAATTTCTTCGACCCCGCCAGATAACTAGCTATAACCATAGCAGTACCCTCATGCAAATGGCATGCACAAATTTTGAGCTCAGTCAAGATAAGGCAGTTTTCACTAACTATGTCACGCCTCGTGCCCGAGACGTGGCACCCGTCATTGCCTAGGCTAAGTTAGGACACAAAACTAAATCAAGACAAATTATCCTCTAATCACAATATAGAGCTCAATGAATGCTAAAGATGCCCAAAGAAATTACATTTCATTCATAAGCCAAAAGATATACATTATCCATTACAATTTCTTTTCCCAATAACAAAAATAGTAGGGAAAACATGTATAACCTAATCTATACAAAAAGTATGGCTATACATCAATGCTTTCAAAAATAACCTCATTCATGTCTACCTAACTATGACTATGAGGCCCAAAAGTCTCTCCAATCACCTTCTACAAAATCATCACCTGCGAGGTTAGACAAATGGGGTGAGTGATATAAATCACCCAGTAAGTAGCAAAAGTTCTCTTTGGGGCTTTAGTTTGTTATTCATACATAAGATAGTTTCCAAATCAAAATCAAAGTCATCATCATTCATAACATGTGGTCAATTTATAACTATACAAATTCAAGCATCACATAATGCGATTCAAAGAAGAGAGCTCAAGTAGTTAGTGGACACATGACCTTGGAATTCCAGTTGTTAACTATAAATCGGTTAACACGGTCCAAAACCAACTATTACCCAGATTAGGTCCGATTCAAGACTAATTATCACCCGATTAGTACGGTCCAAATATTTTACTACATACGCCAAATTAAGGAACTAGTCCCGTGACAAATCCATTTCATATACAAGAGCTCAAACATATACTCATTCAAATGATTATTTAGACAACATATACTCATTTCATAGCAAAACCAATGTAACCAAACATAAGCCCATTTATATAGAGAAAATATCATTCAAAGGATTTATCATCATCAAAGTGCATTTCCAAAAGCAAAGGGAATCAAATACTACTTACCTCAATTCCAAAGACTAGTTTAGGTAGTTCGAAGTAGGGATAATCACCTTCGTCACCTATAATACACAATAAATACCCAAATCATACTCTAATTCTATCAAAGAAACATCACCAAACTCAATTCTATACTTAACCACAAAATAAACTAAACCCTGCAGCACTAGCTGATCTGCGGGGAAGAATCTCCTAATCCGTGCCCGTGGATGGATGCAGCCCTACCCACGGCTCACTGGCCAGAGGCCGAGCCGCGAGCTCACTTCTGCCAGCCGCCGCCGTGGCTGGCCCTACTCTGCCCAAGGCTCGGTGGATAGAGAGTTGACGCGACTCGGACCTTCCCGAGCCGCGACTGTGGCTCGGTAACCCTCACTCACGGCTCAAATTCCAGAGAGTTGACGCGGGTGAAGGTTTCCTGAGCCGTGGCCACGGCTAGGCTCAGCCTACCCACGGCTCATCTGCGATTTTCTGCAAATATCACCTCCTTCACCCATATATCACTTTCAACACAACCCAACTCAAATACAGATAACAATGGCTCAAAACAGCAAGGATAAAGCACACAAAACTTCTAATTGCTCAATAATCAAAGATCAACAATTCTCACTTAAAATCCTCAAATCCCTAACTCAACTACATCACACACTTATCATAACTCACATACACTTACACTACCACAACCAAGCATCAAATTTAATGGACAAAAATAGTTTAATGGCATCTAACCAAGCCATAGCTTCAACTACTCAATCTACCACTATATCACATAACAAAATCTAAGAAAAGAAATTTAACTTTAAGGAATAGAAATACCTTGGTTGAAAGAATCAAATGGACCTTTGCTTGCTTCCTTTGGGGAATGGTAGCCTTCAATGTTCTCTTCAAATGGGAAGGAAGGAAAATCTTTAGAGAGTGAGAGAAAGAAAGCCAAGGAGAGGAAGAAGAGAAAATAGTGAGAAACCTAAGTCTTTGGGGAAAAAATCAAAATAACTAGTCCTTCAACTTTCTAAATTTACACAATCTCACAATTTGATCATTGACCAAAAGGTCCCTGGTATCACATTCTCCCCTAATAAAAAGTTTCGATCTCGAAACTTACGTACCAGTGAGATTCGAATAATGCGGGATATTTCTTTCTCACTTCCTCCTCGAGCTCCCACATCGCCTCATAAATGGTGTGGTTGGCCCATTGACTTTGACATACGGAATCGTTCTCTCCTTAGCACTTGATCATTGCGGTCCACAATTCGAAGAGGTTCCTACGCCATAAGTCAAATCTTCCTGGATTGACTAGTGGCTCGTACTCAAGCACATGATTAGGGATCGGATATGTACTTTCTGAGTTGGGAAACAGTGAAAGACATTGTGAATCTTGGACAGGGCCGGTGGTAGAGCTACTCGATATGCCAAATCTCCAACTCGGTCTAAGATCTCGAAACGGTCCCACGTATCTTGCACTCAATTTCTTACTTTTACCAAACCGCATCACACCTTTGGTTGGGAAAACCTTGAGGTACACTTTTATCTCCCTGTTGGAACTCCAAAGGGTGTCTCTTCAAATTTGTCCCAGCTTCGTTGCCGGTCTTGAGCTGTTTTCATTCGATCCCTCACTAACGTTAGCTTCTCCATGGTGGCTTGCACAAGTTCGGGTCCGGTGATTGTCTTCTCTCCAACTTCATCCCAATACAATGGTAATCGACACTTGTATCCGTACAATGCATCAAACGGCACCATTCTAATACTATTGTGGTAGCTATTGTTGTAGGAGAACTCAATTAACATCAAAGAATCTTCCAGCTACCTCCAAAGTCCATAACACACGCTCGAAACATATCTTCTAAGGTCTGTATAGTGCGTTTCGACTGCCCGTCAGTTTGAGGATGATACGCGGTGCTAAGGCTCAATCGGGTACCCATTGCTTGTTGGAAGCTTTCCCAAAAGCGTGACATGAACAGAGGATCCCGATCGGACACGATACTCATTGGAACTCCGTGGTACCGAATAATACAGTCTATGTAGAGGCTTGCCAAAGCATCCATAGAAACTGTCGTTGCCATTGGTAGAAAGTGAGTCGACTTAGTCAATCGATCGACGATTACCCAAATTGCATCATATCCCTTTCTTATCTTCGGAAGTCCAACTATGAAATTCATATTCACATGTTTCCACTTTCACTCTGGTATTTCTAAAGGCTTTAACAAACTGGCGAGGTCGTTGATGTTCGGCCTTAATTTGTTGACACACTAGGACATTAGACACAGTACTTCCGCAATGTCTCTTTTCATTCCACTCCATCCAATATAACTGCTTCAAATCTCCGATACATCTTCGTGCTCCTAAGGTGAATCGAAAGCTTAGGAGGAATGAGCCTCCGCCATAACTCTCATTCCTCAATTCTTCTTCTTTAGGCACTGACCAATCGATTCCTCATCCATATACTACCATTCTTCGTGCAAATGAAAGTCGGGTAACTCCTTCACATCTCGAGTCTTTCTTTGAGCTTCACCAAATCTTCATCTCTCCCTTAACTTCCTTAATCCTTGCTAGCTAATGTCGGTTGAGCGAATTAGAGCCACTAATACATTTTGAGTAGACTCCACTACCTCCAAACTCAACTCGATCCAATTTGTTTTGCTAACATAGCCGCCATGGTCCCTCGTGCTCTTCCGCTTCAAAGCATCGTCTACTTTGTTGGCTTTTTCCCGGATGATAACTGATAGTGAAGTCGTAGTCCTTCAATAGCTCAAGTCATCTTCGTTGCCTCATATTGAGCTCTTTCTGTGTGAACAAGTATTTCAAACTTTTGTAATCGGTGAAGATTTCACACGGTTCTTCGTACAAATAGTGCCTCCAAATCTTCAAGGCAAACACCACAGCTGCTAGCTCTAAGTCATGAATCGGATAATTTTTGCTCGTAGGGCTTCAATTGGTGCGAAGCATAGGCTATCACCCGATCATTTTGCATCAACACACATCCTAACTCATTTTTCGAGACATCACTGTAAATGACGAACTTGCCAACTCCGAAGGTAGCACGAGAACCGGAGCCGATACTAATTTGTTTTTTAACTCTTGGAACTTTCCTCGCACTTGGAAGTCCATTCGAACTTTACTCGTTTTTGGTTAAACGAGTCAACAGTATTGCGATAGAAGAGAATCTTCTACGAACTTCCGATAGTAACCCGCCAAACCCAAAAACTTTGCACTTCTGCTACATTGGTTGGTCGAGACCAATCCACAATTGCTTCAATCTTCGGGATCTACCGAAACTCCTTCTTCCGAAATCACGTGCCCAAGAAAGAGACACTCTTGAGCCAAAATTCGCACTTGTTTAACTTGGCGTAGAAGCTGCTCACGCTTTAGATTTGCAAAGCCTCTCTTAGGTGATTTTTCGTGGTCCGCTTCACTTTGAGAGTACACCAAAATGTCGTCTATGAATACCACAATAAACCTATCCAACTTGCTCCTTAAACACCCTGTTCATCAAATCCATAAAAGCAGCAGGAGCATTGGTTAGTCCGAAAGGCATAACGAGAAACTCATAATGCCCATACCTGGTTCGGAAAGCGCTCTTAGGAATATCCTTCCAGTTTAATCCTCAACTGATGGTATCCCGAGCGAAGGTCGATCTTAGAGAACACTCTAGCCCCCTTCAACTGATCGAATAAGTCGTCTATCCGAGGTAGAGGATACTTGTTCTTCACAGTGATCTTATTGAGCTCCGGTAGTCAATGCACAACTGCATACTACCATCTTTCTTCTTCACGAACAAGACCGGAGCACCCAAGGTGACACACTCGGTCGAATCAATTTCTTGTCCAATAACTCTTGGAGTTGGACCTTGAGCTCCCTCAACTCTGCTGAAGCCATACGATAAGGTGCCTTGGAAATGGTTCCGCACCTGGGCACCAAATTGATTTCAAAATCAATCTCTCTCTTTGGAGGCAACCCCGACAATTCTTCTGGGAATACCTCTGGAAACTCTCTCACCACAGGGATATCCTCCAACTTCACTTCTTTCTTCTTATCCACGTCTACCACATAAGCTAGGAAACAATCGCATCCTTTCCTAATGGCTTTGAAAGGTTTGAAAAGCGGATAGAATAGATAAGGATTTCTCTTTTCCGGGTTTGCGAGCACACCCTTGGAAAGTAAAGAGAGAGGTATTCGGAATACGGAAAGTCTACCCTTTTTTCCTCGACAATCTACGTATGCATAATTGTCCGACAACTAATCCATGCTTAAGATTACGTCAAAACCGCTCATGTTCAATTAACTAAGCCAGTTTTAAACTCTCTTTCTCCTAAGTCTAACACATACTCCTTGTACACAAAACTTGAAATTAAAACCTTTTCCCCCAGAGTTTTACCGATAAGGTTCATTTAACATACATGGAATAACATCTAACAAGGGACCAAATTTCTTGAAAATGAAGAGTGACAAACTCCACAATCGAGTAATGTAAAAGCTAGGAGGGAGTTAACCATCACTATACCTGTCACCACATCTTCCGATCCCTCGATCTCAACGGAGTCATAGCATACACCTTTGGAATTGCCGATGCACGATTGATAATTGCTAGATGCCGGTGTCCCTTGTTTGTTGCCGCCTCCAATGGGCTTGTAGCTTGCTTGACTCGTCGTAGACTGAATTTGTTAGAATTGGCTTGACTTGCATTGGAGTTGATTGGGTTTGCGGTCGCTTGTTTTCGGGTTTGGCAATGGCTCACTCGTATGCCCGAATTGCCCACATCCGAAGCATGCTCCAGATTTCCATCTACACTCCCCCGAGTGTACCTTTGAACACACTTCACATTGCTTAGCTATGCTCGGAAAACTACGCTTCATCGGTAGCATTTGCGTAGAGCCACTTGATTGAGAGCCTCGTTGGCCTAGGCACATTGCCTTGACGAGGTGGCATTGCCGCTTGAAAGCATTGTCCTCCGACTTGGAGGGGTCCTTGGGACTAATAATAGGTTTGGATCTTTGTCTCGTTTCCGCATTTTCTCTCGGATGTCTTGCTCGCATCTAACTTGCCTCATACATTTGATCACATGAAGTATAGAAAATTTGTCGAGATATTGGATTGAATTCGGCCATTCAATCCCCCTGAAGGACACCATCTTCATTGTTTCATCCGCCATCATGGAGGGAACGAAGCGTCCCAAGAAAGAAGGTAGAATAATACTCCGCCACGGATGTTGACTCTTGCTTCAAATTGTTGAATTGTTGGATCTTTTGGATGTGGATCGCCGGTGGGAAGTAGTGTTGGAGAAAGACTCGCTTGAAGTCTTTCCTAGTTAATTCACAGTCAGTGGAGGCTAAGGTCATGGACATACCGTCCCACCACTTTTTTGGCCTCACCCACTAGGAAGGAGATCACTACTTGAGGCCGAATGTGATCCGGTACTTGCATCGTTTGGAACTTCTTCGCCACTTGGGAGACCTATCTCTCAGCCACATCGAGATTTGGGCCCCCATCAAAGGTGGGAACGTTCACTTTGCTTAGCTCTTGGAAGTGGTAGCATAAGCTACCCCGGTCTTCTCCTTGTGCTCCTTGGTTTTCTCCTTGTTGACATTGATACTCTTGAAAACCGTGGAGAAATTGGTAGGCGACTACTAGAGTCATAGGATCCAATTTGGGCGGTGGAGAAGGATCCTCATTTCTTGGTCGTGAGGGAGGGGTCACACGCGAAGTTCCTTCCTCTCGAGGCCTCCGAGGAAGTCCGGTAGGCGATCCGCATAAAGCTCCGAATGGCACATTGAGGCCTTTCATCTTCTTCTTCGTTATCTTCCCTTCGAGGCCAAGGTCTTCCACCGACGGCTCGGTGTCATCACTACTTCGTTTGCCAGGTACCCTCTAAGTGAACTCAATCTTTGTTTTCTTCGAAGGTGGCATTCTGGCACAAAACACATGTTAGAAGAATATCAACCTCATTGACAGTCTAACCCTAGGGCTATAAAGGACAACATCCAAAGAAAACATTCACTAGATCAACTCTAAGACATTCTATCCATTTTTACACCTAAGGTAGCCCACAAGATTCAAACCTAAGCTCTGATACCAGCTAAAAATATCACACCCGTGCCCGAGACGTGGCACCGCCATGCCCTATAGGTTAAGTAGGACACAAGAGCTAAACCAAACAATCATCATCTAATCACAATATAAAGCTTCAAGAATACTAATATGCCCAAAGAAATTTATATCATTCATAACCAAAAGATATACATATTCCATTACATTTTCTTTTCCCCAATCACAAAAATAGTTGGGAAACATGTATAACCTAATCTATACCAAAAGTATGCTATATATCAATGCTTTCAAAAATAACCTCATTCATGTCTACACTAAACTATGACTATGAGGCCCAAAAGTCACTTCAATCACCTTCTACTAAAATCATCACCTACGAGGTTAAACAATGGGTAAGTGATATAATCACCCAGTAAATGGCAAAAGTTTTCTTTGGGGCTTTAGCTTGTTATTCTATACATATATTATTTTCAAATCAAATCAAAGTCATCATCATTCATAACATGTGGTCAATTTATACACGATACAAATTCAAAGCATGACATAATACGATTCAAAGAAAGAGAGAGCTCAAGTAGTTAGTGAACACATGACCCTGAAATTCAAGTTGTTAACTATAACCTGATAACACGATCCAAAACCAACTATCACCCTGTTGGTTCGGTTCAAGACTATCTATCACCCGATTAGTACGATTCAAAATAACTTGCTACAATACACAAATTAAGGAACTAGTCCCGTCAATAGCCATTTCAACATACAAGAGCTCAATCATATGTTCATTCAAATGAATTATTAGACCACATATAACTCATTTCATACAAAACCAAATGTAACCAAACGTAAGCCCATTTATATAAAGAAAATATCATTCAAATCATTTATCATCATCAAAATGCATGTTCCAAAAGCAAAGAGAATCAAATACTACTTACCTCAATCCTAAAGGACTTAATTTAGGTAGTCGAATAGGGATAAAGTCACCTTCGTTGCCTTATAATACACAATAAACACCAAATCATAGTCTAATTCTATCAAAGAAATAATAACCAAACTCAATTCTATACTCAACGCACAAAATAAACAAAACCCTGTAGCAAAAAGCTGATCCGCACAGGTGGGATCCCCTGATCCGTGAATGAGGATCAATTGCAGCCCTACACACCCGGATCACTGGCCAGAGGCCGATCCGTGGGCCTCCCCGCGGCTTAGCTTAGCTCTGCCCACAGCTCGATGGGTAGAGACTTGACACGAACCAGACCTTTGCGGCTCGGTAACCCTCACCCATGGCTCAATTCTAGAGAGTTGACGCGACGTGAAGGTTTCTTGAGCTATGGCCACGGATGGGTTCTTCCCACCCACGGCTCACCTGCGATTTTCTGCAAAAATGGCCTCCACTCACCCATATCTCAATTCTAACACAACCCAACTTAAAACAAAGACAACAATGGTTCAAAACAGCAAGAATAATGCATACAAGTCTCTAATTGCTCAATAATCAAGACATTAGCAATTATCACCCCAAAAACTCCTCAAATCCCTAACTCAACCACATCGCACACTTATCATAACTCACATACACTTGCACTACCACAACCAAGCATCTAATCTAATGGACAAGATAGTGCTAATGGCATCTAACCAAGTCATAACTTCACTACTCAATCTACCACTACATCACACAACAAATCTTAAGAAAAGAAATTTAACTTTAAGGAAAAGAAATTTAACTTTAAGGAATAGAAATACCTTGGTTGAAAGAATCAAAGGGACCTTTGCTTGCTTCCTTTGAGGAATGGTGGCCTTCAATGTTCTCTTCAAACGGGAAGGAAGGAAAATCTTTAGAGAGTGAGAGAAAGAAAGCCAAGGAAAGGAAGAAGAGAAAATAGTGAAAAACCTAAGTCTTTGGGGAAAAAATCAAAATCATGGGAATTGCTAACTAGTCCTTCAACTTTCTAAATTTATACAATCTCACAATTTGGTCATTGACCAAAAGGTCCCTGGTATCACAAACTATCTTGCAGAGACTCACGATGTGAGGGGCATGAGAGTAGAATGAGACATACATACATTTGAGTAGTCTCCAACATCTGAATGCAATTGTTAGGCCTTGTTCTGTTGTCCGATATGGTATTTGTAGCCAAAGTTCTTGCAAATTTGGGCACCTGTAGTCATGATCAATGGTGAAAATTGTACTATTAATTTCATCTCTAACCTGCATAAAAGTATTAAATTGCATAAGCTAGGTTAAATGGCTATGCTTTGGGCTGCATCAATCAGATGACTATCCTGGCATTTCACTGAACAAAAATACGTTGCAAATTATATTTATTGATATCTTTATTCTTCCATGACAAGCTTCAGCATATTCATTTGACCACATCAACCTATAAAATAATTCAGGATAATAATGAGTATGGACAGGTGGTCTAGTTTGGGTCGCTTAGAGCAATATTTAACCATGTTATTGTCCAATCATGAAAAATAATACGTAATCATTGAATGCAAGTGAACTTTGAAGCAATATATCTTCGATGGAAAATGTTAAAAATGCGGTTTAAATGAAGATTGTAATGTTGCACGAGTGACATCTACTATTTTATCAGTACTAGTAAAAAGCAAAAAATATTAAAGTTGGCTTACCTTGATCCTCCCATATATGTTGTAGTATTAATTTCCTTCAAGGGGGAAAACTTGGTGGAGGATAAACAGAAGATAACACTTGAACTAGATTCTTGTTTTTTTCGATAAGTAAGATTTTATTCATACCAAGGAAATACCATCACAGCCAAGGAAATACAAAGATAGGGCACAACCCAATCATCATAATTCTATCAATACACCATACATAAGTCTATGGTAGACTTGTTAATCAACAAAAACAAAAGTGACAAGTCCCTAGCAAATTGAATATTAAAACTATCTACTACAAATACCAAGAGATTATAAACGAAAAATATGCTTGGGTAGTAACCACCTCCTCTGCAACCACCTTATTAGAGTTGGTTTCTCTTGATATTTTGTAGAGAAAACAACTTGCATCTAACAGCCTAAAAAATCTCCTTCTGAATTGTACCAGCATCCCTGTATGTATGTACAAAATATCTCCAATTCCTCTCTTTCCAAATGCAATATACAGTAGCTGACAAAAGCACTCTGCACTAATCCTTAGCTAATGAGTTGCCTCTCAAATTAATACCAAACCAGGTAATCAAATTGTCCCAATTTGTTTGAGGCCACTTGTATAGAGCATTTGGAATTAAGAGACATCCAAATACCTTTAGTAAAAGAGCAATTAAAGAATAAGTGATTATGATCTTCAACATTTAACCCACAAAAAACACAGCTCATCCCCGATACCAATTTCCAATTAAGTAGTTGAACCAGATTCTTCTTGATGCGGTTGTACATTCAAATCGTCAATTAAACACAGATTCATGCCCCTATATTGCACGAGAACCATATAAAGAAGGTATATTTAAAAAATTAAAGTGAATATGTGAATTAAAAATGGGTCATAAAAAGTTAATTCTATATAATTCATCACTCAAGAAATAAAGTTAAGAAGAAGTTATAGTTTCTTTAATCTCTCTCTCCCTCTCTTTCTCTCTCTCACTCTCTCTCTCACAAGAAACACTTTGTTTACCCTGTTGTTAAGTTAGGTTTCGAATTTCTCTTCTAATGTCTGTCACTTGGAATCATAGTCTTTCCTTTCCCTATTTTCTGTTTTGTGCAAGTCTTGTTATATATAGTGCATTGGTTTTGGTGGATGAACAACAATATATTAGTTTTCTGGCTTAGACTTAATTAAAAAAATGGCTCATCTCCATTCCAGAATTAAAACTCACAAGAGAAGCATATGAGTTACTGACTTTTCCAATTTCCAAAAGAGTTTAGACGATGATATAATACCGGCAAGATGCTTTCATTGATTTTGTGCTAGCGCACTTGGAGAGGCGTTTTCACCACCAATGTTATTCCTGAAATAGAAATTGCATGGATCTTCAGAAATCTTTACAAGATTCATAAGAGATGCATACTAGTGATTGTCATTTCCAAAAGGAGGTTAGATGTGATATAATGAGAGAGAATGTTGATTTTGTCATACCCCTTGGCTTCTGAGGTAGCCATTTATTAAACGTCAAGGTGAAAATGGCTCACGAAGCAAGCTAAAGTAGCTGATTTCTGCAAAAATGGAAATTGGAGATGGTCAAAAGGAAGACTAATGTTGGGAGAGGTGGAAGTCCTAAGAAGGGAAACTCCTGATCAAGTGATAACTACTGAGGGTACGCAAGATCAAATAGTGTGGAAGAGCAGTAACACAGGAAACTTCTCAATTAAAGCTGGAATGAAGGTTTTAAGGGCGGAAGGAGCAACTGTGAAATGGCACTAGTTAGTTTGGGGATAGGGGAGTGTCCCAAGATATTCCTTCATCAGTTGGTTAGCTTGTAGAAACAGGCTTACGACAAAAAATAAAATGAGAAAATGGGGGATGCAACTACCAAATTACAACTGTGTCTTTTGTGAACAAACAGAGGAAACAACTGAGCATCTCTTTTTGAATGCTCAATAACTCATGCAGTGTGGCAAAAAGTGCTCCAATTCTGTGATGTTCTCAAGGAAATATACCACTGGGAAGTAGAACTCGAATGGATGTGTTTAACTTGGAAAACAAACAACTTCAGTGATAAGTTCAAAAGAATCATGAGGTCAGCAACTATATACCATATTTGGAGCCACAGGAACCAAAGATTACACCAAGGGAAGAATGTCTCAGCAGAGGACATAGTCACAACAATCCGAAGGACTATGAGTGAAGTCACCTGGCTATGGAGAAAATTCCAAGAACATTGCAGAACTGGAAACTAGCAATTGAATGGGACCTCTCACAGTTTATTTTTTCAAATGGAACAAACTGAAACTTTTGTAAAGTTTTTTTGGTTTTGTATAGCCTGACAAATGTAGGTAGTGAAACTTGTATCAAGATGTGTAAATGTAATTCTTCCTACCATTATTAATATAACAAAACTTTTGCTCAATAAAAAACAAAGAAATTAAGTACAGTGTGCAAATTTGGTAAATCGCGTACAAATGTCCAAACTCAACTTCGCAAGTTGAAAATGAAGTTTTACCATGCTATTTTCAATTGCTAACTTATGAGGAACATGCAACTAGAAGTATATGCTCTTGTACTCGAATATATAGGGTGTGTTTGGATCTAGTGTTTTTTAGAAAATGAGTTTCTTTGGCATATAAAACATCCAAAAAGTGTTTTTTTGCACATTTTTTGATTTTGCACACACACATGCCCATTTTTACACACACTAAAATCTTACACTTCAAGAACACCAAAAACACACACTCACCTTTAAACTCACACCAAGAATACCAGGAACACACACTCACTTTCACAATCATCTTCAAGCACACACCAAGAACATCAAGAATACACACTCACTTTCACACTCACTTATATATATATATATATATATGTATATGTACCTATCTACGTATGTATGCATGCATGTACATACACATGTATATACATATAATATATTTATTATCTATATATGTTATATATAATATATTGTTAGTGTATGCCCTAAAACCAAGTTGGTTTTTGGGATTTTTATTATACTTATTTTGTGTTATACTTATATATGTGGCATTTTCTTTGTCATTTAATACTTGTTATTTATATTACTTGTTTATTTGATAAAGTCCATAGAATATTAACTGTGTATAAGAGATTGTAAGAGTTACAATGATGAGACTCTTATTACACATAAAGTTATATTCTTAAATATCCCTAGTCGTAGTATTAATGAGATTGGACATCATTAATATGGGAAGACTAGCACATACTTTGCCTCTACTTATGATAAGTAGTAGTTGATCTCGTCAACTATGGCGTGTGACACCTAAGCTGGTATGTGGATGCTTGTTAGAGAACTAGTTCATTGGATTGATCCGCCAAGAGTTATTGTTCATAGTGCTAATGAATTATACTCTTGATGGCAATGGTGTAAGTGATCCTTAGACTTGAGATTACCATGGTATCTTGAGTGTGGATTACTATGCTTTGACTCTATTGCTCGGTGCTCGTAAAAGAGTAGCCCATACGGTAGAGATTGGGTATAGTATGAAGCATGGAAAGATAGTGAGTAATCAATATAGGATTCACCACTCCTTATTATAGGAGAGTATATCCTGGATTGGCCACTTGTTGAAATATGACTTAAAGAATCTTTTGCGCAAAAGTGAAAGTATGACTTGAAAGAGTTTTAAGGTTATACTTTTATGGAAGTTATATTTCGGGAACAAGAAATCATTAATTAGTCATTTAAAGAGTACGCACTACACTCTTAGACTAATTAGGATATAGTGTGGTGAAAGGATATTAATTACACGGTAACATTGTCATTGATAGGTATAGTTTACCATATGACTCTCCTATTCACTTGGGTGGTCATGATACATTGCTAGACGCCACTCATGATCTATAAGTGCAAATTAATTAATTAGTGAATTAATGATAAATTAAAGTGTTAATTTATCTAGGCTCTTAATTAATTAATTAATGAGTTATAATTTGTACTTATTGCCAACGTGAATGGAATCCTATTGGGTCACACACAATAAGAACATGGTCTTTGGGTTAAATTGTTATTAAGATAAGTATAAGATACTTATGGGGTTAATTTATGTGATAAATTAACTTAAAGGACTTAATTTATAAATATTCTAAGTCTTGATAGAAATTAGTTTCCTAAAAGGAATTAAGAAGCTATTTGATTTCCTTTTGGAATAGGTTTCCTAAAGGAATAGGATTAGCTTAAGGTAAGCTTCTAACCTTCTGGTTTCCAATTGCTCTTGTTTCCTTAAAGACTAGGATACTACATCTATCAATAAGTCCATGCCTTGACTCTTGAATGGTGGATGAAACACAAGATAAAATCTAGAGAGAGAAAAAATTGAGAGAGGCGTGTTTTTCTCCCAAGAAAAAACGCCACACCCTCTTCTCCCTAAGGTTAAGGTTTTGTCTTCTTCCTCTTCTGTTCTTGTGTTCTTCATGAAATTCAAGGAAGTTAGCACTCAAAAGTCAAGGCAAGCAAGCCCAAAGGTTCCTAAAGATCATGTTCGTGTGGATACCGTTGGAGGCTCTACACTTGAAGGGCTTTTCATGGTAGATCAATACCTTCATCGAATAGGAATCTTGCCTTTGAAGCATAGAAACCTTCTATGCTTGAGGTATTTGTGCTAAACACCCTTTATCGTATAGATTACATCAAAGAGATCCATGGCTATGGTAATAAATTTTAAATTTTCCGCTACGTTACTCTCCTTATTACCTTACATATATATTATATATAATGTATGTATTATAATATATATAATATTATATATATAATATATACATACATATATTTATATATATTATATTATATATATGTGCGTATGTATGTATGCATGCATATACATACGTATGTATATACATATAATATATATAAATATATTATTTATAAATATATATTATATATTATATATATTATATGTATTATAATATATATAATATAAATATACATATATAGATAATATATATACATACATATATTATATATATATTATATATAATATATATTATATATATTATATGCATTATAATATATATCATATATATATATACATAAATATATTTATATATGTTATATTATATATGTATGTATGTATGTATGCAATCAAGTACACACGAATGTATGTATGTATAATATATATTATCTATATATATATTATATGTATTTACTTATATAATGTATACGTATAGGTATGTATGTATGTATGTATATATTATATATATAATGTAAATACATATATTATATATGTGTGTGTATATACGTATGCCATGTATATGTGTGGGTGCACGTGCGCATGTGTGCGTGTGTATCTACAAATTTGGGAATCAAATTTGAGTTTTGGACTATACCTCTAATTGTTTCTAAAAAATAATATTGTCCAGACGCTAACTATTTCTAAAAAATATCTACAGTTAAAATTTCATAAGAAACATCCCAAAAAACAACCATCCAAACGCAGCCATAGTTTTTACAAGAAGTTTCAATGGCTCAAATGAAAATATACTTCACAGTTTTTTACAATTGTCATACCTAAATGCCTTTTAAAAATTCCAAACAATTATGAATGGAGGTGAAAAGAAGCAAGCATTATGAATAAATTTGTAATTTTTCATTGAAAAGACGACTAGTACATTGCTACTAACATTGGAGCTTGCCAGTACGGGACAAGCCTTTCATATATATTTCAAGGAAGTCTTTAAATATAATATGAGTTGGGAAATCTTTAGATAAAAAAACTTACAATTCTTCATTTCCCTTCTTCGATCCTTCTAAGTTTTTAATGTTAAAACACTATTGAGATCTCGACAAGTACACATCAATATACTTTTATACGTTGTGGATTCTACAACTAATTAAGCCATTTCCTTCAATTTCGTCGAAGTAACCACTGTCATACACAGCATGCATAAGAAAATTTTCTCCTTTAGCTGTGAAGATGAGCTAAGAATCAGATCAATGGGCGATTCTCTTTCCTTATTCAACTACACAGAGTTTCTGCCCATACTGTACAACAACAAAGGTCAAAGAGTTCTTAAACGATTAGTTAACTCTTTCTCAACATTCTATTC
>JAMWEH010001851.1:0-21995 GCA_024721245.1 Mitragyna speciosa | reverse complement strand
AGTCTAATAAAATAGAGCTTGAGGGTTTTGGAATTTAAAAAATTATATCCGAATGATGTGCAAGGAGAATACATAGTGAAGGAGTTTCAAGCACCAATACTCTTAAATGAGTACATGTATGCACAAATGTGTAACTATGTACATTAGATTACATATGTGGCTATGCTTAAATGAATAGAAAATTATGCTTTGATTCCTTCAAATAGAGGTTCAATTTTATCCTTCAGGAATGGAAGACCTTTATTATGGGTGTAAATTTTAAAGTCAAAATTTTATCTCATTTTATGTATGAGATATGCATGTTTGCGTTAATGTTGCAATTAATTTGCACTTATATTTCTACTTACTTTTTGGTTGCATCTTTGAGTTGATATAGATTTTATCGATACATGACTTCTAAAGGTCATTCTACCCTCCTAATTTGTCATTAGCTATTATTTTTCATTTGGCTTGTGCTGTCATTCTTTTTTATGGATTCTATGTTGACTTTCTGCCAGTAGATATGTGTGTTATTTACTTTGGAGATAAATGAAAATGTTTTAATTAATCAGATTGTTGTGCAACGGGAAGGAATTAGAATTTATACACCAAAAGATCTATGACTCATTTTTTTGCAGCCTGGTTGTGTTATTTGGAGTTTTATGTTGCCTCAAGACTTTCATAACTCCCAATCATATGTTTTTTAGATGACAAGAAACCACGAACAGTCATATACAAGTAATAGCGCTTTGGGAAGTTTTACCTTTTTTTTTTTTTTGCAAGGCCCCGATCACGGGGAAGGGCGCCACCCCTATATTTTACTAATAAAAATAATGAAGGTCAAAAGACCAATTACAGAGTTAAAAGCAAATAAATTAGGAGTACAAGGTTCTCCTAATTTGAGAGATATCTAATCTATCTGAGTTACAATTTTCCTTACTGTACTAAGAAGTTGATGAAAGGATGACGCAATGAAATCCTACTGATAAACATTAACTGCAAATAATGACAACTCAAATTCTGAGAAGCAATTAAATTATAGAAGCAATCAAATTATACAAAATTTTTTAAAATATTAATGATAGAAGGGAAATCATCTACTATCATTGCAAAATTTATGTCATATGAAGCTTTTTAAAGTCATCCAACTACATCTATCTTGCAAACACAACAGGTTCTGCTTTTTATGCCACATAATAATGTTAGCTTGCATCTGTCCTTCATATCATGTTAGAACACCGGATTGCAATGATATAAAACAGCAATAGACACATTATTTGACAAGCAGAGTATTCTTAGTTATAACACTAATACAAAAGTAAATTGCATGGTACAAGATCTATAAGCTGACAAAATGCTTAAAATGCATTAGATAAACAGTGTTTGGTTGAGGATGAATTATAACCTAACAACTAAAAAGAAGCTTTCTTCTCTTTCAAAAATATACGTAAAAAATAAAATTTGTGAACAAAGCAATGAGAATGAGAAAAATCTTCATAGTCAATGAAGAAATAATTCTATCAGCCTTTTGTTCTTCTAATGGCTATTTGCAATGATCTATGTTTACAATTGCGTAATGCTTTCTAAGTCTACCAATTAATAATTTAAGTAAGACTAGGATAAATTGATGATCTGTAAATTTCGCATAAACAATGACAAAATAATTCTATATTTCTATGTTCTTCTGATAATTAAGTAATAATAGTTATCTACAATGATTTAAGTTTGTGATAATTAAGTAATGCTTACTAAGTAGAAATGAATGTCCTCTATCTAATGGATCAAGTGAAGCTAAGAAAAATGATGGTTTATAATACACCACAAGGTGCTATTTTATTCCAGTGACCTCAATCCTTGTTCCTAAGAGGCATATGTTGTGTTTTTATTAAACTTATTCACATGTATGTTTTCATTTAGTTCTGAGAATGGTATTAGATTTTTTTATTTCTATTTAACTTCTTCATTCACATTATTTAATTGTACTATAATTACTTTATTTTCCAGAGGTCTTAGGTTAATTATATTTTTAGGTGGGCCAAGGCTGTGCCTTGCACAGCCTTACCTCCCTAGTATCTTAACTAGGGGAAGCTGCCAAACTAATTTAGGTAAATACTGTAATTACAGCTGCCAATAAGTTTATCCAAGACTCAACACTCTCTAACCATTTTTACGACAAAATCGAAAATACTAACTATGATAGTGAAGCAATTGGCATAGTAAAAATCCAAGACTCAATAGTGGTGTGCTCCTATTTAAATATTTGGTGGCTTCATTTTTAGAGGCTCTAAGTTAGTTATTAAACAAAACCGTGAACGTGAATAGCAAACCGCTAAAACGACCTCCTCTTTTATAGTCCCATTTTCGGTTGCAATGCTATGCATATGGGACTTGGATTGCTTTCAGCATAAGATCAACATCCTCATATCCCTCTTCTACCTACCATAATCTACCCCAACCTAGACAGATAACATTTGGTAAAATTTTTTCCCTTTTTTCCCTTGTATTTGGGTGAAAAAATTACAATTTTAGAACCAAATATTTAGAGTATCTGCAGTTTTAATCATTAAAGCTTGAATGAAAGTAAATCTGGTACCAAATGTTTTGATTTTTTAGCACATTTAGTTCTATTGAGGCAATTTTAATCCCTAAAGTTTGAATGAAAACATATCTATTATCAAGTATTTTAATTTTTCAGCACATTTAGTTCATTTGATCGATTTTGCCAAAATCTTATTAGAATCTGGAATGTAATACAAATAACCACATTTAAATAAATAGAAAAAAAAGTTAATTGCTATATTTGTAATTAAATGCACTAATTTAAGTAATTAGTCTTCTCTTAAAAAAAATTAAATTAAAAAAGAAAAAAGCTAATAAAGTTAGAAAAAGTTCAGTTCTAGATTAGGCAATCAGCTATTTTGCCCTCTCTCTATACTACCACTCTCTCTCTCTGCTCTTAAAAACAAACCCTAAGATTGTAATTTGAAGATAAAATTTTTACAGGTGTGTATGCATGCATTCTTAAGCAGTGTTTGCAGAATTTCTTAGTTTTGAAAAAAGAAGACTACAAACTGACAATTTCCCCCTAAAACTCCATTGATTCCGCATTCCCAGTCCTTCCTAATTAGATGAGGATGGATTACCTTAAATATATGTTATACTCTTCTAAAAATGAAGGTTGGAACTTAGAGAGTTTTTGTAATACAGTTAAACTACTCAAAATTTGAGTTAAACTTGAGTTGGAACTAATAACTCCAAGTTTGGTATCAGGAACGCGTTGGACTTTTTAACTTGCACATTCCATTCTCATGTTTGGTATAAACATTTTATGTTGGAAAGGTCTTTTTCACTGGAATGTCCATTCTAACTTTTTTCTACCTATTCCTCAACAAAACCTAGTGAAAAGCCTTCCTAACTTCATTTTAGAAATGCCAAAATATTATGAACCAATTTTATCCCTACACATATTTATTTTTACTAATTCTTTTTAACTTATGATACATTTATTAATTTTTATTTTAAAATTTTAAAAAATGTTAGGTATATTTATAATATTAATTAATAATATCTAATATTTTTTAAATTATAATAAATTTAACATATTCTTAGAATATTTTTTTCACTTTTGCTATAACGGTGTTTAAGATATTATATTTAGCTTTTTTTCAATATGTATAAAACTAATTGTATAAATTAAATGTAAAAGAATATAATTACAAAATATGAACAATTGGTTTCATTACTAATTTTTAAAATTTAAATTAATTATTACAATTAATTTAATTTAACAAGAATATCCATAATTTTAAAATAAAAAATGTTAAAATTTCTTGTAGGCATAAAAATAATGCATACCATAAAGAAACAAATAAAAATATGATATATTTCTAGTATGAAGCATTCAGAGCAATTAAGTCAAATTATTATAGATTTTATTTTATTTTGATATTTAAATATGATTATATTAAATATTGGCAAAGGAATTGACATTTCATTCTACTTTGGTTACCAAAAACTGGATAAAAAAATTTAGTCAATTCTGAGTATAAAAGCATTTTGGGTGGAAAGACATTTTCATTCTAGACCATTCCAATGTACCAAACGTTGGATAAGAGAGTTTAAATATAGTCAAATTATTCAATACTTGAGTTGAACTCGATTGACAAGAGTTCATTCATGATTAATTTGTTAATTATTCAAACAAAATTTGAACAAAATCTGGTGCTAAACACACCTCGATGAATATAAAAGTTAGTATTCGTGTATGTATAATTGAAGCCACCGGAGTTCAACTCAAACTTGATCATACAAAAATTAGTTTTGAACTTGGTTTGAATAATAATCAAACAAAATAAAAACACGATTTTAACCTACATGAAAAGTAAGTTCGATCAGACTAGTTTACGTGGTGGTTGAAGTTAATAAAGACTTGTAGTTATTTTGATAGTTGTCGTGTATGGTGTACTTTAACGGATCATGTCTATGTTTTTGTCAAATACAGTAGGATTTTGTTCCTTAATCTTTGCCGTCTATATGGTCGTTAGTGTTATTATTCAAGTGCTAGCCTGCATCAAGTCTTCAGCTTCTTACTTGAGATGCAAATCAAAATTTTCTTTTTTACAACTAACAGAAAGTTAGGACCACAAATAAATGTTTAGAGGATAAGTTGGTGTCTGGTAGCGAAGTTTAACATGAGAGATCAATTAGCATTCTTATTCAACTTTTGATTAGGCCATGGATGAAAGAAAATATCCATTATGGTATCATCCTTTTATGGCCTAAATCCGCTTTAGCACCCTCAACTCATACTATATTCTCACTTTACATTCTAAACTTTAATTTTGGATATAACTAGCACTTCTGAATTGTCCAAAACATTATATTTAAATCCAATTGTTGATAGCATCAACTAAAATAATGCAACTTAAGCAGCATACATACAACAATTGGACTTCAGTAGAATCTTTTTAAATAGTTTAAGGTGCAATCTGTTCAAAATTGAACTTAAATGAACGTTCCATGCAGGCACCTAAATTCCATTAGTTTAGTTAACACCATCAAAGTTTGGTGCTAAATGGAATGTTTTGGATAAGTAAGGGTGCAATCTGTCCAAAATTAAAGTATAGGGTGCAAAGTGAGAATCTAGTATAAGTTGGGGGGTGCAAAGTAAATTTTGACCTTCTTTTATCTTAACTAGGGGATGCGGCCAAACTAATTTATGTAAATACTGTGATTACAGCTGCCAATAAGTTTGTCCAAGACTCAACACTCCCTAAACATTTTTACTACAAAATCGAAAATACTAACTATGATAGTGAATCAATTGGCATCGTAAATATCCAAGACTTAATAATGGTGTGCTCCTATTTTAATATTTGGTTGCTTTATTTTTAGAGGCTATAAGTTAGTTATTAAACAAAACCGTGGACGTGAATAGCAAAGGAAAATAGCACTGTCAAAGACTGTAAGTAGATTTTTAGTTACAAATAAATCTTGACTATTCAAGAGTTATCATCAATTACAAACTCTAATTCTTATTTAACCTGTAACTTGAAATACAGGTTTCTTACGTAAGTATTTTTTTTTTTATTATTGTAACATAAACCCTAGGGAAAAAAAACTTTTGCTGAAATTTTCATTACTTAGATTTTATATTTACTTTTAAATTAGGATTTAGGATTTAGGGTTCAAGATTTAGAGTGTAGGGTTTATGCTTTTAGAATTTAGGGTTTTAATTAATTATGTCATTCTTTTTGTTAAGGAAAACTACGGTTTAATTTTTTATTTATTAAAAATAATTTTAGATTTTTTTAGTAAGTTAGGATAATATAAGATTCTTTTAAAATTAAATTAAATTAGTATTAATTTAGAGAAATACTTTTTTAGTAAGTTGCAATAATATAGGACTCTTTTGAGATTATGTTAGATTAGTAATAATCCAAAAGTAACGTATTACGTTAGGTGTCTGTTACACTGAATATTACATCGTCTTTGATGCTACTATTGTTCAATAGCAAACCGCCGAAACGACTTCCTCTTTTTAGTAAACGTGAATGCATTTGCGACTTGGATTGCTTTAAGTATAAGATCAGCATCCTCATGTCCCTCTTTTGCCTGCCATAAACTCCCCCACCGCAGACAGATAACATTTGGTGAATTTTATTTTCCCCTTTTTTCCCTTATATTTGGGAGAAGCAAAAGGTATGCACGCCAAAATTCTGAAAAATACAAATTACTACTATCCATTAAATCAAAAAATGCTTCCTTTTCTTTTTCTTTTTTGGGCGTGGGGTGTGGAATATCGTTTCACTCATAAAAAGCATTATTTTGTTTGTCTTAAATTAAGATCTTTGAGTCTTATTAAGAGATGAATCCGACATGTTAATTTTATCATTTAAACGCTACAATTTCATAAAATGGAAAAGTGTGCTTCCAAAATAAGGATTAAGGCACAAGTATTGTTTGTTCTTTTACCTTGATTAATTAGATATTTCTGTGACGATAAAGGAATTGGGTGGAAGATGATAAAGAAATTGGTGATGAGGCTATTAGGTTCTTCCAAGATTTGTTTAAAGCTGGGGAGATACCTAATGATTTCCACTTGTTGAGACACATTCCAGCTTTGGTGACTGAGGAAGATAATAATTTTTTGGAGGAAAACCCATCTATGGAAGAGGTGCATAGGGTTGTGAAGAGCCATGGATGGAGATAGCGCGGCGGGTCCAGATGGGTACACAGGGAAATTTTTCACCTCGTCATGGGAAGTGGTTGGCAATGATGTGTTTCGGGCTGTTCTTGAATTTTCAGTGGTCAAGAATTACCTAGGAGTGTTACCTGCCACGTCTATTGTGTTGATCCCGAAGATTAAATCTCCACAGGTATTCTCTGACTTTAGACCCATAAGTCTTTGCAACTTTGTGAACAATATTATATCTAAACTCATATCTGAGAGGCTAGCAAGAATCTTGCCTAATATTATTTCACCTCAACAAAGTGGTTTTGTCAAGGGTCGTCTGATTTCAGATAATATTTTACTTGCTCAAGAGGTTATTTCTGGGATTGGCAAACATGTCTATGGTGGAAACGTGGCTTTTAAGCTTGACATGGCAAAGGCATATGACCGGGTATCGTGGATGTTTTTGTGTAAAGTCATGCGAGCCTTTAGATTTGGGGAAAGATTTATTGATATGGTATGGCGATTGGTGTCTAATGTTTGGTTCTCAGTGGTAATTAATGGAGCTCACATGGATTTTTTAATTCATCTAGAGGGATACGGCAGGGGGATCCTCTTTCTCCGGGTTATTCATCATCTCAGCTGAGGTCCTTTCAAGAGGTCTAAATGCTTTGCTATCTATACCAGGCTTTATTCCTTTTAAAGTGCCAAGGGGTTGTGATTCTATCACACATTTGGCGTATGCAGATGATGTTCTTATTTTTTCAGGAGCAAATGTTAGATCTATTCGACATATTTTAGGTGTTCTGGAGAACTATGAAAGGGTTTCTGGTCAGCTGATTAACAGATCTAAAAGCTGCTTTTTGGTGCATCATAAAATGTCTACGGCTCGGAAGGCAAGAATAGGGACAGATAACGGGTTTTCCTCAACTGATTCTTTTCCAGTGAAGTATCTGGGATGTCCGTTAATTGATGGAAAAAGGAAATCAGCTTTCTTTGAAGATTTGATCAATGCAGTTATGAAGAGAATTTGTTCTTGGTCAAATAATTTCTTATCCTTGGGTGGGAGGAATGGTTCTTATCAAACATGTGTTGGCAGCAATCCCTATGCATGTCTTGGCTAGCAGCAAATCCCACAAAGGGTATTTTAAATAGATTGGAAGGTTTTTTTTGCTAATTTTTTGTGGGGTTCATCTGACACGGGTAAAAAGAAACACTGGATGGCTTGGAAAAAGTTGTGCTTGCCTTATGAGGAGGGAGGACTAGGATTTCACTCTTTAAAGGATACATATAGGGCCTTTTCTATGAAGCTTTGGTGGCATTTTAGAATGAATAATACTTTATGGGCTTCTTTTATGAAAGCTAAATATTGTTTTCCTTTGCATGCAGCTTTAGCATCCATTCCTCAAGGAGCTTCACTAACGTGGAGACGGATGATTGAGGTAAGTTCTATGGTGGAAAATAATATGTGTTGGCTATTAAAAAAAGGGAATTGTAATTTTTGGTGTGATAATTGGATGGGGAATGGTGCTCTTTGTTATAGGATTTTTGATTATTCTGATAATACTGTGTCTGACTTTGTCCTTCAAAATGAATGGAATATCCCAAAGCTTCAACTTTGGCTACCTCAGCATGAGATTCACGAAATTTTGAAGATTCGTCCGCCTTATGATAATGGGGTGGAGGATATTTGTGTATGGTCTATGAATGCGGATGGTAAGTTTTCTACTACTTCTGCTTTTCAAGTCATTCGTACTAGGAGGCAAATTTCTTGGTATGCTTCTCAAATTTGGAATCAGTTTATTCCCACAAGAATTTCAATTTTTATGCTTCGGTTGTTGAATGGGAAGTTACCAGTGTTTGAAATATTGATGAAGATGGGATTTCATGGCCCTTCTAGATGCTCATGTTGTGTGGAGCCTGGTGAGGAAAGCCTTGATCATGTGTTTGCAGCTAGTCAAGTGGCTAAGCAGGTATGGTTTTATTTTGGTGTTTCATGTGGTATTTCATGTAGTGCTACATTGCGTGGAAATCTATCTGCTTGGTGGTTTTCTAAGCAATGTAATGTTATAACTCGCTTTATTGTACGAGTGTTACCTTCATTTATTTGTTGGTACTTATGAAAGCGAGAAATGAAGCTGTGTATGAGGGTGGATAGCAACTGGGGGAAAGAATTATTGCTAATATTTTTAAGGATTTTAGGGCCATTTGTTGTCTTCGGTTTCCTAAGATAATTGGCGAATTCGAACGTGGGATGTTTTGGTGGATTTTGCTAACTCCTTTTCTAAGCCTTTTAATTTCAAAATGATTAAATGGCTGAAACCAGTTCAAGGTCAGTTAAAGTTGAATACGGATGGTTGCTCCAAGGGAAACCCAGGATTGAGTGGAGGCGGTGGAGTATTGAGGGATTGGTCGGGTAAGTTCGTATTGGGTTTTTCGATTAATTTGGGTAATAAGACGAGTCTTCAGGCTGAGGCACTTGCATTATTATTTGGAATTAAATTATGCAACGAGAAAGGTATTCATGGTTTTCAGGTGGAGACTGATTCTTTGGTTTTGGTCCAAATACTTCAAGGGTTAGCTATTTGTCCATGGAGAATCAAACATGAAGTGGATGAAATTAAGAAGCTTCAGAATGGTTTTCAAGGAATTCAACATGCTTATAGGCAAGCAAATAGAGTTGCAGATCTATTGGCAAATGAGGGAATTTCTAAACAAACGTTTCAGATTTTCACAGAATTGAATCAAGTGACCAAGCAGGTAAAAGGGGAAATGTTTATGGACAAGTTAGGTTATCCTAATATTAGAATAATTTAGTGATCTTGTAAAGGAGTAGTACTCCTAGTTTATTTCGTAATTTGTTTCTGACTTTAATTTCCCATGTATTTTGAAGGCAAGGTTTTATGTCCTCCTGTTATTTGATTTATATTAATAAAATTTGGAGTGGCGTCCACCCCCGTGTATGGGGTTAGCCAAAAAAAAAAAACATTTATAGTTCATATAAACGGTGAGTTTGTCCATTAAGTTTTGTTGTTTTAACGTGTTAATGAATTGATTCTACTTAAGTTTTATTTTTGTGTCATTGGTAGGTAGTTGGATATAATTTGAAACATGGGAAGGAACTTTTTTTTTTTTAATTGGAAAAGGAACTTGACTTTTAGTAATCGATAAATTTGTATTTTTCGGCTAAATGCTGTAATTTCGAGCAAAACTTGTGGCTTGTTATAAAATGTGAGTGTCTATTAAGCGCAATAAATTCATGTTTTTGGTTATTTGGTGATTGCAATTCGTAGGAAAGATATTCGATGTAAATCATACTAATTAACCCAATTCATAGGAAAGATAAAGTGGGACTTCTTGTTTTCTTCTTGTGTTTGTGAGCCGATTGTGGCTTCATTTAGTGTAGAGCTTGGGTGTTTTAGTTTCGATTATTTAGTTGTTTATTATGGTAGAAAAATGAATTTACATCGTATATCTTGTTTGTTTTGATGTGCTATGTCTGTAAAATTTGTTAGTGCACGCAATTTTGAGATATTAATTATGTTTAGGCGTGGTTTTTTTTTCTTTGTTGATTATGTTGTTCTCTTGATATTTTGGCAGGCCTGAGTCATTGGGAATTGTCATTGAGATAGTATTTCTAGCATTAGCAATCTTAGTCCAGTAGTTTAATTTCAAAGCGGATTCAATTATGAGCATAATATCCACAGTGCTATGATACTATTATTAAATCGAATATGAGATAAAATTAAATGTTTTATATTCTTATTATGTGATATAATAAATTTGATCATACTTGATTAGTTCATTCAGACTTTTATGAGTGCTGCTTCTATACTTTTCATAGTGTGATTTACTTATTTTCATCTAGAAACCTCGCTCAGTTAGTTGTGACTTATACTTTTGTAATTTGTTAGTATTTTAATTATAAATTTTACTATTCTTTTGATAAAGTTTATCACTCACGTCACTACAAGGGAAAAAAAAAGCTATTGTGACTAGCCAAATAAGTCATAAAAATTAGAACATAATTTACACTACAAGAAAAAACACTTACTGTTATAAGCTAGCCGATGCTTGTTTTAATACAATTTTCTTTTTTCAGTGCTATATATCCTTCCTGTAATACCAAGGATCTCCAGGGGGCATTCTTGTAATTTGGCAGGATTTGGATGAGAGTGTAAATTAAAAACTCTAGAAGGACTTAAGAGCAATTTGGCAAATTGGTTTTACCCAAAAGACCTAGGGCAGATTGTCTTCTTCATTTTCTTTTCTTCATTTCTTCTATTGGCTCTCTCTATCTCTCTCCCTAAAATCTCTCTACTCTTGCTTGAAGAAGGTAGTGAATACTTGAATTTCCAAGGGCAAACAAGAAGAGGAGACCTTGATTCTTCTACCCAAGGTAAATTTTCAAACCTTACTTCATATTTCATGGGTTTTGGTTATGATAGGAAGTAGTGTGATTAGTGGATGATTAATGGAAGTTTTAGAATCTCTTGTGCTTTAATGATCATGTGCTAAGTGTTTGTAGTGTATATAGGAAGAATATGAGTGAAGAACAATTAGGGCCAATGTATGATTTATGACTTGCAATTATGATTTATGAAGTGTAATGAGTGTAATGAGTGGTTATACTGCCTTATTATGCCATTTTGAGGTTGGATTGTCGATTGGATTATGTTGGATTTGGATGGATTGAAGTTTGCGGGTGTGGCAGGAGAAATCTGCAGTTTTCGCAGATGAGACGTGGGCAGAGGCAGATGAGAGGCAGCTAAGGCTCACCTGGCTCGCGCCCGCGGCAAGTCTCTGATGGACGAGCCGCGGGTGAGGCCGACTGAGCCGCGATCGCGGCTCAAGAGTTGGAGCCCGCGGTTGACCAAGCTGCGGGCAAGCTGAAGCCAGCCGCAGGTCGCGGCTGGACAGGCAGAGGCCGCAGCTCAGCCCTTGCAGTGAGCCGCGGTTGGTTCGTTTGGATCCGTGGGCGCGGATCAGAAGGGTCCACCCGCAGATCACTTTAGTTTTTAACCGTTTTGTTTCGTTCTACGTTCTAAGTCCAAGTTTGAGTTTCAATTATGATTTCTGGGTAAAGTTAGTATATAATTGGATGTTTATTTGTATGTTTTAGGCGAAGAACGTGGCCTACGTTTTGTGAAGTATTGAATTAGCTCGGATCGAGGTAAGTGGGACTTGTATCCCTTGCCTTTTGAAAAATGATATTGTCAAAGTATGATCGTTTTGAAACTATATTTGCTATATTAAATGGCTTGATTGTGATTATGTTGTTAATTTACTATGATTTGACAATATAATATATGAATGAATTATTTGAACGATGAAATGAATGTATGTGCAATGTTATATGTTTGGATCGAACTGATCGGGTGATAGTCAGTTGGACCGAGCTGACCGGGTTAAAGTTAGTAGGACCGAACTGACCGGGTAAAAGTCAGTATGACCGGCCAACCAGGTTACAGTGAATGACTGGATATCCAGGGCTATGTTTGAATGAATTGAACCTTTGTTTGAATGCGATGATGCTTTGTTTAAGTGCATTGTCCGGTTTTGATACTTGATTTGGATTTGTGACGAATTGTGCATTTCCTAGTTCCTTCGTACTTATATGAACGATTAATTAAGTGTTTTGAATGTAGTTATATGTACGACACCTTCAAGCCACAAGGTGATACTTTTGCTACTTACTGAGTGATTTTGTCACTCACCCCTTTCATTTTGTTGTGTAGTGACAGGTGATTGATAGAGGAGGATTGTACTAGCATTCGGGGTATTCAAGGTGATTAGATAATAGTATACTAGTGAGGTTTTGGTAGTTGTGTTATTTATGTTATTTAGACTATGCTGGTACTATGTTAAGTAAGGTTAAGATTCTAGTGATTGTATTCGGCATCTAAAACTGTGTATCTGAAGTATTAAATACTATGGTATTGGATGACAATGTACTTGTACCTAATACTATCATTTGACTTGGGATATTGTTAATGGCTTGGTATATGAAATATTTGAGATGTGTAAGTTAGATGCTTTGATTAATTGAGCCTTGTGACTCAGTTTAGCCTGGTCACGGCGGTGTTATGTCCCGAGCACGGGGCGTGACACTTCCTATCACTCCAATTGATTAATTGGCTCCTAATTAGAGCCACTGTCTGCTAACTTTGAAAAATGTACTCTATTAGTACCTCAATAACTATTATATCATATGATGACGGTTTGCCTTTTACGATGCATCTGTCGACGATGAAATGTTTTTTTTTTCTTTTTTGGTAAAAGAGGACATGTCAAATATATACAAAGAGTTAGGTTAACTGGCTTTCTCCCAATTAACCTGTGCTAAGTCTGCTTATATAAAAAAGTCTAATCCGACAGGAGGTTGACTACAATACACAAAGAATTATTTGACTTTACACCATAATTAACTAAGAAATCTGCACAGCTATTTGTCTCCCTGTAGGTATGAATGAATCTAATATCAATTCCCTGAGCATAGAATTTGCTATCTGCTAACAATCCACCAACATGAGGGGAAACTTCGCATCTGTTTCCTAACATGTCAAAGGCCAATCTTGAGTCTGATTCCACAATCAGTTGCTTTCTTCCCATCTCTTTTGCAATTTTAATTCCTGCTCTAATGCTCCAAATTATACAACTAGACTTGTAGAGATGCCAATTTTTTCATAATAACCACCAATCCATTTTCCTTTATTAACTCTGAATATTCCTCCAATACCTGCTTCCCCTGGATTTCCCTTTTGCTGCACCATCTGTGTTTAGCTTAATAAAACCTGCAGGAGGAAAGTTTCAATGGATTAGTTTTGTCTCTTTAGACATAACAATATGCTTACCTTTCATAAAGGTTGTATTAATTTCCTGAGCATAGGTCAGCGCCAATTTAGTAGTTGCAACAAATGGCTTCATGCTTCCTTCAAAGCATTCCTTGTTTCTATCCTTCCAAATGTGCCAAGTGATAGTCGTAAAAAGAATACTCCATGGTATGTTCCATTTTGACACTCTATCACTCCATCTCAGATTATATTCAATCCAGTCACAAATATTCATGTTCAATTCTTACACTATTTCACTTTCAAGTAAAAAGAAACTCCAGACTTGCTTCGCTTTTGAGCAATCCAAGAACATATGATTGATGTCCTCTTTAGTACTATTGCATCTTTGACAAGAGGCATCTGCTATAAATTTTCTTCTAACTCTTATTTCATTTGTAAGAAGATTCCCATGTTTTACTAACCAAATAAAGTCTTTCAATTTCTGGGGAAGACTCATTTTTCTAGATCCTGTTCCAATCACCATTTGTCATGGAGTTTCTACAAAGTTTCTTATAAGTAGACTTGGTGTGTAAATTTCCCCAAGCTCTTAGGACACCATGTAGGTTTATCATCAGAGATAGTTGCTCTTGGGATAGGAGTCGCAATAATAGCTGGGATAACTTCCGGTGGGAGCATATTCCTTAAATGATCCATGTTCCAACTTCCATCTACACAAAAAACTTCAGAGACTTTAAGCATATGGTCAGATTCATTTAGTGCTCTCAGACTAAAATAATGCGAAGGTATATCAAGGACCCACCAATCATACCAAAAGGAGATACAATTACCTCTTCCTACAACCCATTTGGTATTATCTAGAATGAAGTCTTTAGTTGTAATTGCCCTCCAAATGTGAGATGCAGGTCTTTTGGAAGAATAGTCCTTCAAAGAGCCATTGTGAAGATATTTGACCTTCAAGGTTTGAATCCAAAGCTGATGCATTCCTGTGCTCACTTTCCAACCTAGCTTAGACAGCATAGCCATGTTGTTCCTACTATTCTTTCTCAAGCACATGCCCCCCACCGATTTATTTTGACAAACTATTTCCCAATTAATCAGATGGACTTTACTTTCCTCCTCAACATTGCCCCATAAAAAATTCCTATTGATTCTATCCACTTGTCTACAAACTAAAATAGGAAGCAAATTGGTTTGCAGAGTGTAATTTGAAATAGAAGAGGTGACACTCCTTATTAGGGTAGCTCTCCCCATAAAAGAAAGAAGCTTTGCATTCCAACCTGAGAGTTTAGTTGTAATTCTATCAATCAAACCCTTGAAATGATCTTTTGATTTCCTACTATGAATCAATGGAACCTCCAAATATTTCCCCAAATTAGTAGTTAGTGGGATGCCACTATTTCGACTAAGCACTCTAGCACAACTAGAAGAAATGTTAGGGGAAACAAACATATTAGATTTGTTATAATTAATTCTCAACCTTGAAAAATTACAAAAAATAGAAAGCACACCCTTAATCAAACCAGAATGCACTACAAGAAAAATGGCTTTTTGTGACAACATTCTCAGTGACAAGAAAAAATTTTGTCACAGTTGATATATTTCAGTGACGACATTTGATGTCGTCACAGATGACCTCACTTACACTAGTCATTAGTGACGACATAGGATCAGTCGTCACAAAATGGTGTGGGGTACAGGTAATAGCATGGCAGGACATTAGTTTTGTGACAACATAAAAAAAAGTTGTCATTAAAACGAGACTTTCAGTGACAACCTTTAATGTCGTCACAGATGAGCTTTGTTATTAGTGACAACATGTGTATGTCGTCACAGTTGAATCACTTCAGTGACGACATATGTGTCGTCACAGATGAGTTCAAGTAGACTTGTCATCAGTGACAACGTTATAGTTGTCACTGTTGACACACTTCAGGTGACGACTTTTTAATGTCGTCACAAATGATCTCAAGTATACTCGTTGTTTGTGACAACATGTGTATGTTGTCACAGTTGAGTCACTTCAGTGACGACATTGGTATCGTCACAAATGAGTTTAAGCAGACTCGTCGCTAGTGACAACATTAAACTTGTCACTATGACGCATTTTAGTGACAACTTTTCATGTCGTCACAGATGAATTCATGCAGACTTCTTATTAGTGACAACGTAAATTGGTTGTCACAATTGATTGACGTCAGTGACGGACAATAGTGTCGTCACAGATGAGTTTAAGTTGACTCGTCGTTAGTGACAACATTTTACTTGTCACTGTTGAGGCACTTTAATGACAACTTTTCATGTCGTCACAAATGAGATCAAGTAGACTCTTTATTAGTGACAACATGAATTGGTCGTCACAATTGAGTCACTTCAGTGACGACATTGCTGTCATCACAGATGAATTCATGTAGGCTCGTCATTAGTGACAACAATATACTTGTCACTGTAGACACACTTCAGTGACTACTTTTCTTGTCATCACTAATAAGTTTATATAAACTCCTTTTTAGTGACAACGTAGATTAGTCGTCACAATTGATTTACTTTAGTGATGACAATGATATCGTCACAGATGACTTCAAGTTAATTCGTCTTTAGTGATAACATTTTTCTTGTCATTGTTGAGGCACTTTAGATGAACTCAAGTAGACTCGTTATTAGTAACAACATGGTTTGGTTGTAACAATTGACCCACTTCAATGATGACAAGTTGTTGTCAATGTCTAAAGGACATGTTCATTAATTCAACTATACGATTATAATTTTTGCAATTTAGCCTCAAATATGATAAACAATTTTCGTTAATTCTACTATGGCACCTCATGTTTTGCAAGTTAGCCCCATATATGATAAACCAATTTCATTATCTCTATTAATGGCACACTATCTTTTGCAATTGGACCCCATATATGATAAACTAATTTCATTAATTATACTATGGCACTCTATATTTTGTAATTTAGCCCCACAACGAAAGAAAATAAGCATATAACTACTTCATAAGATAAAGCGTCATAAATGAAAGCATTACAATTAACACGGTTATCATACTCATAGAAAACACTGATTATTGAATTCTAATCAAACAAATCGTAAAGTTTTGAACATAAATTAAGCATGACTTAATGTATTATAAATAGTAAGAAAATTATGTTTTTCTAAATATTGAATCAGAAGGTCATTTTTTTTTTAAAAAAAAGGAACTATTAACTTACAAACTTTCAACTTCATTCGGAATGGAGAAAAAAGGGCAGATGGAAAAGAAAGTAAATAGATGGATAAAAGCCCCACTAATTGGCAAAAATCTTTCCTCCCAAAATTGGGAAGAAAAGGACGAAAAATTTGTGGGTGCCAAAAGACATTTTTATTATGACAATTTTGTCCTTAAAAACTTGTTACAAAAATTACTATCCCCAACGTGCCCTACAATCGGTTCTTCTCAGTTTTGTGCTTATAACAAGGAACAAATATACAGAGCACTTCATTTGACTTTCATTCTTTATCCACAATCCAATCCGATGTGTCCTATAGTTGGTAGTTTGTGTTATGTGCACCACTAAATTAGGCTAAAAAAATAGTTTATGCTATGCATACGCATTACTAAATTAGGCTAAAATAGCTGTTATTTATGTTACGTGTTTGCATTACTAAATTAGCCTAAAACAAATGGTAGTTTGTGTCAAAAAAATAATAGAAAAGAAATTTGTCTATAATTATTACAAGTGTTTAAGAGTGATTTTTGTGAAATGTACACTATATTGATGTTAAAAAAATAATATATATATATATATATAGATGCATACGTATGTATGTGTGTGCATATGTACTCTTTTTCGAGTTAACATGTCAACTTGCATGTTGGCCCAACCCGAGCCGTATTCAATCGTGTTGTTAACAGGTTGATCTAAATAATGATCTACTTAATTTCAAGTTATATTCAAGTCGTGTTAGAAATTGTTATCTTTAGTCCTATTGTTTATTGTTAGTGAGCAAGTACTTTGTACCAAATGGATTTAGTGTTTAATGCATGTATTATCAAATTATTTTGATTATTTGATCAACTAAAGTGATAGTCAAACCTAGCACTCGTACATAATTGATATAAGCATAAAATGTGTACCAAAAACATTTTATTAATATTTTTTTAATCACAAACATATCTTTTGTTGAGACCTTAGATTTTGTGTTATGATTTGGATTATGACCTGACCCTATATTTTTTTAGCTAAAAAAAAAGAAAAAAAGAAAAAATGGGAAAAAAATTTGAGGTCTATGGTGGAAGCGGAGGGTGAGGGCCGATAGGCCCGAGCCCGTAGCCCACCATTGACCTCGGTGGGGTGCGGGGGGCAAAGCCCCGATAAAGATTAGGTCGTATATTGGGTTATAAATAAGTGATTATAGGGTTTACAATGTGTTAATTCACTCATTGATAGAACCACAAAATTATTAAAAGAAAATTTCAATAATAATTTTTTAAATTATAAACATAGTTTTAATAATCTTTTCTTCTGAACAATATTTTTGTAAAAATCCGTGATTAATAAAAAAATATTATCCAAAATAACTAAATTTTCATATTAAAATTTTAGTACAACTCATTAAAAAAAACAAAGAAACTTCAGCATATAAACCAAGACAATTTTCATTTTGGCGCTAAACCAAGTGCCTAAAATTTTTTGCCCCAAAATTTGAAAATTTTTCATCTTTCCCATTCCCACTCTCTTTCATCCTTTTTTTTCATCCGTCTTCTTCACTCTCTCACTCTCTCTCTCTCTCTCTCTCTCTCTCTCTCTACTTTACCTTCCCAAATTTTTTTTGTCAAAATTACAAAGCCACTTCCCAATCATAAACCCATCTCTCAACCCCATAAACTCAGAAGAAACTTTCTTCCGAAACCTCAAATTCAGAGGGCTAAGAAGTTGAGAAGGAAATGCGAGACTGCTTCTGCAACTCTTGTCCAAGAATTCTCCGGTGAAGAGCAAAATCAATGGCGCCAAACCTTCTGTTTCCTCTTCACTTTCACTAATTTTCTCTCGCCACCTTCACGATCCGTCACACCCTCCGTAAATACTAATGCTAATAAGAAATTAATCATCTCCTTCTCGGCTTTTCCATTACTATCGTTCGGCATTGCCTTCGATATCGACGGCGTTCTTCTTCGTGGCGAAACTCCGATGGGCAGCTCTCCTCAAGCTCTCAAACGTCTTTACTACGATTCTGCCTCCTACTCAATCATCCTCACAAATGGAGGTGGAGTTCCTGAATCTAAGAGAGCCGAGCATTTGAGCAAACCAGTTGGGCGTCAATATTTTACCTTGCAGGTTATACAGGGACATACTTCCTTTTAGGGAACTTGTAAAAAGATATGAGAATGATCTCATTGTTGCTTGCTGGAAAAGAAGAACTTGCAAAAGTCATGTCTGAAAATGTTCTTTCAATAGAAGAGTATGTGTCTTGCTTTGAAAACATTGATCCTTGGGCTCAATATAAGAAATGGACAGAAATGCAGGCTGTTCATGGGCAAATGGCCCTCACAACAGATCCTCAATCCCAGAGAGTGCAGGCAGTCTTCGTTGTTAGTGATCCTGTTGACTGGAGCAGGGACATCCGGGTTCTGTGTGACATTCTGCGAACTGGAGGTCTTCCTGGAACAGAAATTGCGCACCAGCCAGCCTATATTTTTTGCAAATGATGATCTTGCATATCAGAATTCACCCTAATAACATGGCGACATGTAAGGAGAAAAAAGTGAGAAATTTAATTAGAGAAGTTTATTTTACTAACTAAAATGGAGCATTATTTTAGTTTTTCTGTTTTGTTTGGAAATGTATTTAATCTACTGTAAGTTTTTCTGTTCGAGCTTTGGCAATCTTTTGGTCATTAATAAGAGTAATCTACTATTAATCTGTTGTCATTGTGATTTTTCAAGGGCAAGAATGGATGGGATTTTTCTTTTTTTTTTTTTTGCGCATAAAATGGAGCATATTATGGTTAAGTATTCTTGTTAACCATGACTTTGGTTGTTTGTGATTCTTAATATGATTAAGTATCCTTGTTTACCATGTCTTTACTTGTTTGGTGATTGTTTATTAAAGAAGTCAATGACAAGTGTAGCAGAATTCTTTTTGGAATAATTACAATGATAGATTCTTTCTGTTTTGATGTACAATCAGATAATAAATGTATGCTTTGGCATGCCTGTATAGTTTATTGAAGAAAGGGTGTCAACCTACTCTATGTTTGTTCTTTGGGAAGGAGGATTTATGAAGAGAAATAGTTGAGCATTTGGCAATACAAGTATGAGTTGTTGCTCTGAAGAGCATCACACTAACTGTCAACTATTAAGTAGCCACACACCATTTTTTCCCTTTTCCAGAATCAAAATAGATCAATTCAACACTGGAATGATGAAAGACAAGAGAAAACACTTTAGTGGAGAGAGTTAATTAAAATTTTGTGAAGTATCAAATCCTTAGGTGCTCACTCTTTTCCGAGATATAGCTTGTCAAGTTTGATGGAGTTTTCCTTTCTTTATTGTCAATGTTCTCCAAAATGCTTCTGTGTGAAACTTTGTAACTCAAGGAATACTAGTGGTGGTATAGTCTAGCAAATGTAACTACTTATGAGTTTCTCTAAGCCTTGATTATATCCAGGTACCTATTGAATAAAATCTCAAATATCACATGCATACTTCAATTCAAATTGGCTTCTCTAATGTCCGTGACTTACACAAGGAGATAAGTAGTTATTCCTATGACTTTTAACAAGATTCTCTTTTTGAATGTAAAACCATGCGTGTATCATCACTGTAGGTTTTTATTATATTTAGCTTCCTAAATCTATCTTGAGTTTTTGTTTTCTTTAATCCTCTCAGAGTTATTAGTTGATTGGTTACCGGATGCCTTTTTTTGGCTTCAAGCTCTAAAGTTTTCAAGCTCTAATATTGCTTTAACTCTTTCTTATACTCCTCTTTATTGTTTATATCCACTAATTCTAGAAGGTTATAATGTGTAAACTTATCAAATTAAAGCTTCCAAATACAATTTCTTGGCAAAGAAAAAAATATTTGAAAAATCTTTACTTATATTAGAAACAATCTTTACTTCCTTATATTAGAGTCACTTAACTAAAATTTGGGAAAACTAATTACTACATAAATTTACCTGTGAAGCAACCTTGGTAAATCATAAAATTCATGGGCCATATTGGTGGATCATTAAAAGTTTAGCAGTTGGTCTGGTTCTCATCATTATCCTCATAGTTTTTTTTCCCCCCCTTGAAGTCATCAGGCTGTTTTGCTGGAGCTCTAAGAGGTCATTCGAACAATTCTGCTCTATGATGTCATTAGGATCAGCATGTAAGTAACAGTATTTATAAGTTTGTTGTTGTATCAACTTTGGCTCTTTAGGCTTTGATGCTTTGTAAAGTATGTATAGATCCTTAATGTTTCATTTTTTTGGTCGCGTCTGTAAATAAATTCCTCTCTCATAAATATTGGGCTATTTTGTTTAAGAATTGCTTCAATAACTCCTCTGTCGCTGATCATAATTGATGTGTTTTCTTTTTATTGATTGATGCTTATGATACTTTTATTAACATGCAGTTGGAGATTCAATAAGGGCGGGCTTTTTGGATGGGAACAAGAAGGTGCCATCATTTTGAAGACATTGCTGCTTTACATTTTGCTTTTTACTTGAAATATAGTACTTTCTTTTGGTTTTAGGATGGATAACGGTTATTGATACTTGAATTGATGTGAGATTTGTAAATATTATGATTAATGTATATTTTGATGGATTTATAGAATTTATTAATATATATATATATTAGTTGAATGTTCATTGCGTGTTTACCACTATTCATTGTTGTATTAGTTGAGATATGATTTGTTTGGCATGTTAGTTGCAAATGTGTCGAAATAGGTCTTTTATGGCAATATTAGAATCTAGTTTTTTAAACAAAGCACAGTAATAACATTTGGAAGGATGTCACTTTTACCTAGTGACAACAAAGCAAGTCATCATTGTTGAGTTGTTATTTGTGAATATCTATAGCAAAACTAAAGCAAATGAGTGACAAGGAAAGTTGTCACAAATTGTTAATACTTAGTGACAACTTATTTGTTGTCACTGAAACAATGCTTATGTGATGATATTAATAGTCATCACAGATGAAGAGGACTTTAGGGATGACTTTTTTGCTGTCACTAAATATTGTACTTCTGTGACGACAGTAACTGTCATCACAAATGAATAGGAGTTTAGTGACAAGCACAAGTCAGTCACAATTGAATAATACTTGTGACTACTTTTGTTATATTTGTGACAAAATTACATGTGAATTATTGACAAGATGAGTCGTCATAAATTGCTAATATTTAGTGATGACTTTTTTGTCGTCACTAAATACCATGCATTTGTGACGACTTTCAATTGTTGTCACATTGAAGCATTAGTGACATAGAATTAGTGACGACCTTGTGACGACAGAAAATGTCATCACTGTATCTTATAGTGACGACTTTTTAATTTTCTGTGACAACTTCTTGT
>JAMWEH010000175.1:0-22706 GCA_024721245.1 Mitragyna speciosa | reverse complement strand
GGGACTGAGGCTTAAGAATCGATAATGCTTACACACTAGAATTTGGATTCTATATCCATTAAGCAAACTTAACTACTAATCCAAACGCTGATATTATGTGAGTAGTATTATATTAGTGGTAAGAATTTTATATCTTTTAAAGAAAAAAGGTCAGTCTTGGGTGCCTTCGGCCTTGCGTTGGTTGTGATGACAAACAGTTCTCTAAAGTGTCCCGACCAACTGAAACTTTTGCTCGCTCTTGTAGGTTCCTTCTCCACTTCTGTTTTTCTATCTCTTTTTCTTCCTTTGCATGGAAATGGAGTGTGCCCACCAAAATTTACAAAAATTTTAAAATTGAAGGCCTTTATTTGACGTCACACAATTCTTTAATCAGGAATGAGAACACTTTTGCCATTCTGCTTTATCTGCTATATTGTATTTTTCCTTTCAGTCCTTATGTTCAGTCGATGGTTTTGAGTTTTTGAAAAAAACTGTAATTAAATTAACTTAATAAGATTCTAAGGAGTAACTTAAACGGGTACAAATATTGTTTTCAACTTTACTGGAAAATTATTAATTTTGTTGGGAATCGTGTGAAGCAAAACATATGCAGTTAAAACAAAGAGTTTATTGTAAAATGTGAAATAGTGCACCGTGGGAAAAGGCAACTAAAGAGATTTATATTTCTTGCTAGAAAGTTTGATAATACTTGACAATGTTCTATAGTTGTTGATAAGAAAGTATCGTTCGGTATCTAAAATTTAGTTCAACGAAAGATGCTAAAAGTACTTTCCTGGAAGAAAATATTGTTAGCGCGTGATTAGCTGAACTATAGGAGATAAGATATAGATCACAGGAGATGTGATTAACTGATATGCTTTAGTGTATCTCTTTAATATAGGGATTTTCTGTAACAGACTTTTTTTGTATCAGCCTATATTAAGGCTTCTTCCTTAAGTGAATAAAGGAAGAAAGAATTTCAGATTTCAACAAATATCTTCCCCCGAACTAAAAGTTAATCACGGTTCTATCACATTTATGCTTCCACAAGGCCCTCTTCCCTTTTAATTCTAAAAGTTACCCCTACTGCAAATTTTAAAGGCCTGGAATGCGGCCTGGTCCAATACTTCTTAAAGCCCAGCCACAAACTCCAAAGTAGGAATTTTATTAGCAAATAGAAGGCGAAAGGGTGCCAAGATATTTTCAGCGAGAAATTGATTGCTTTAGTTTCTTGCAAATCAAACTCGCATCAAGGACACTTATATTTTTGTGCTTTCCTTTTCTTTTCTTTAAATAAAAAGAGTGGGAGCTAAAGCAAGGAAATCGTTTCCAAAATTAATTACGTGAAGAAGTTGGAATCCGGTTCTTGTGGTACTGTCGCTATCATGCACTCGTGCTGTATGCGGCTTTCAAAGAACCATGATCCGCAGCGTATTAGTGTAGCCGAATTCAATGATCGAAGAAGACAAAACACAGATTCCAAATATCATTTACACTGTCTTGACCTGAAATTTTCAGAATCAAGTAGCCTGAGTACAAGTGTCTCCAACCTTTTTGAACTTCCAGATGGTTTAACCACCTCTGGATCACCATAAACTATACAGGGGTCTCTGCCTGCTGAACCAAAAGTTCCCACACACCAACCGCCAGGTGCAAATTGCCCACCGGATCTCCTCAAGATTTCTTTATCAATTTTATTGAGAACCTGATCATCCTTGGCAAATCTCTGAGCAAATAGTGCACCACTTTGGACCATGTCATCAAAATATTGAACAGTTAAATTGATAGGATGTTGCTTCTGGGGGTCATCCCATCTAATATAATGCAGGTCATGGTTTACTGTAGTATTCTGGTAGTCTTTATGGTTACAAACCAGCGTGTGGAAGTAGCCTTCTGGCGATGACAGGAAATTTGTGTAGTACATGAGAAGCGTGCGGGGCAGATTGTCCCATCCCCATATGCAAAACTCAAGAAAAGATCTAGTAAGAACCACCGATGAAGATCCTGAGATCAGATAATGGTAAAATGGAAGTCAAATTTTAGGTGAATCTTAGACCTGTCTTAAATTTATATCGCATAAACAGCATGGAGAGGCCATTTACCTAGTCTGTTGCATTCTACATCTCAAAAATGTTATGCTGATTCATTGTAGAACAAAAAACTATTTCCTTAGGCATCAGGAGAACATTGTAGCAGATCATAAATTTCCAAGTCTCAAAATAATGTACAAGCTTCTAGCTTCTATGGATGATAGTAACTAAGAATTCTAGAAACAGTCAACAGGCAGCAAGGGGTCACTGAGGATTAACTCAACTGACCAAGTAATAAGATGAAAAGAAATAAAGTTCTCAAACATTCAAAAGGATAAAGTCCATCTAAAGTACAATTTTGAGAAACAGAATAACGTAAAGCACAAAACAGCATAAGAACCGCCAACCCCTCCCTTAACTATAATCTCTCAGTTTAATGAATTGCATTTAGGCCAGCGAATCACTAACAACCTTCCATTTGATCAATCTGTGCATTTCTATTGATTGTAGTAGGTTCTCTATACGTGTTGTTTATTTTCCCCCTTTTTTTGGGTTGGGGGTGGGAGGTGAAAGACCTGAACGCATGAAATTAAAATCGCATAATCTGGTCATTATCAGTCTTTCCAGAAAAAATATATACTCAACCTAGTCCACTCAGTCACTTTAAATTATCTGCCTAATTATCTAGAAAGATGAAACAAACATGATCGTTCATGGTACCACTGGATCTGTGTCTGCAAGAGCAAATGGCAGCAGTCCAGAGAGATTCTGACACGTGGTGCATCCACAGCTAGTGGAATACAAAATCAATTAATCTGTAAGTTGTATGTCTTACATGGAATTTCTAGTTTATCTACTTTCCAACATAATGAAAAAAAACAACACCCTGAAAAGTCACAAAGGAATCTAGCAGGTCATAACCAAAAATCTTTTCCAAGAATATATTCCTACAGGCCAATAGAGAATAAATTCCAAGTATCTCAGTATATACTGGTTTTAAAGAAATCAAGTTATTAGTTCTCTATGTCAATAAACAGAACTACAACCTGGCAATCTTAGGACGTGTGCACCAACAGGATACTTTAAGCAAAGCATGCTAGCTAATATTTTGGCATCACTAGATGGTAGTAAATCATCTAGGAGAAACAAATGCTCACAATAACCAAAACTGAAGAAATTATGAGACCAGGTTACCAAAAATAGTTTCAAGGAGATACCCATAAATATCTTAAAAGAAGCAGGCACTGATCGCTTTTCCTTAGCCCAAAATACACCAGATCTTGTAGGATGATATAAGCCAGGATCTATAATTATAGGTCTTACTCTCTGAAACCTGCAAGTTCATACAATAAAAGTTTGAGAAGTTTGAACTGCCAACACATGAAGGAGAAATTTCAGCAGAGATGGAATTAAGTAAAAGCAAGGTATGGTTGCTCACTCTTTCCAACCAAGATCACTTGTGTGCTCAAGGAAATTCAGATCCCTGGGCAAGAATGAGAAGATGTGCAGAATATCTGGGACAAAGAGGAGGAGAGGTTTTAAGATTATATGCGTATCAAAGCAAAATACTTATCTTTTAACCATTGATAGAAAATCAGCATGATGATTGATGTGAGATGACTCGTGAACATGGTTAAGTTATATAATTTGTCTTGTACATAGCAGAAATCATGATCATCCATTCTTCTATCATTTTCATGGTCATTTATTGTATAAAATAAGCAACAAAACTTGTGGTAAATTTGTATTCTAATGTAATACTTTGATTTCCTTTCGTCCACTAGGAAATCTTCTGGAAATCATATGAATTCGTAATAAAAATGCACTATTATTCTTTCTGCATGTCTATCATAGCAAAATGCAAACATTTCAATGCCGCTTCTTAGTGAAAAAATACTGTAGATTAATTTCGCTCAGCATGACTCTGACAGCTTAAATCAAGATCTTACAAGCAACTGCAAACACATGCACTCAAATCTGGTAAACCTCCCTGTAACCTTCAATTATACTTTTACAGTATCCTCTAATTTTAGGGAAAAGGAAGTATGTTTACCTTTCCTAGGATCGATCGCTCACACCGTCCTAATGATACGAAAGAAAGCTACACCAAGATTACTAATAACACCAATTATGCCTTTACACTTGTACGATATCCAACACTCACATTTGATATTACTAATTTCAAAGCCCACTAATCAGCTCATTCCAAATCAAAATGACCTAAAATGGACCTAGTTCGCAAGCAGCCGAAAGAAAGTAAAAAGTTACTCACTGAATAAAACAGACCGACTAGTAGCTACTTCCTTCCAAAATCAAAACGCCCAATTTGACTCTCTGCTTTTTTTTCTTCATCCCCAATCTCTACGTTAGCTTAATATTATCAAATTCAGAACTCTTTCAGTCGTATACAGCTCAAACACAAGAATTATATTGAGATCAAACAAGTTAATCCTGTACCCAACTTTCCACCCTTTTCAGTTTCAGCAAATATAGTTAAAATATCGAAAACCACTTCAAGAATGAGAGAACCCTTAATATACAGTATAGATGCGGATATGGGGGAAATAACTATCAAAAAATCTATAACATCTAGTAAGCAACAAAACAATATCTCCGAAGGTCAATTAACGCAACAACATTTGGCAATATAATAGTAGCACCAACGATAAAGAAAACCAACCATCTTGAGGCATTAGAGGATAATCCGAGGCACTAAGATTGATAAACCAGTCCCAAGACTTAGCCTGCTTTAACAAGATAGCAGCAGCGTGAAGCGTTGAAGCAATCATGGTGGGTCCTTTGTCCGTGATCAAGTTAGCCTTCCCTATGACCATCACGTTCCTAAACCTCCTCATCACCCCCTCCGATTTCGCGAATTTTGCTAGCTCCAATCTCTCAGCATCGGATGCTTCAAAATCAAGATGCAGTAAATAGTAGTTCCGCGGATGATACACCGCCCGAAGCAGCCGTCTAAGACTTCCGACATCGCCCTTTGTGCCGGAAATTAAGTAAGCAAATCGAGGCAACTCGGGCAATGCATCGGATTTCACGGCATCAGCAAAATCCGAGGCACGTGAATTTGAACCAGATAAATGGTTAGCCGAAGAATGGGGTGAAATGAGCTTGATTGCCAGTAGCAGCATCAGAGTCAAAATGGATATCAGAAGAACGATGGGAATGGAGCATTTTTTGTGGGTTCGTTTGGTAAATGGATTTTCTTTCATCTGTTAATCCCTGAGCCTGAGGTTTTCGGAGGATTTTGTTGTTATGGACAGCAGGAACATGATTATTGCAAGTGTAATGCGCAAATAGGAAGGGGGGAAGGTTCGATTGGTCGGATAGTCGGCTGCATACTTCAGCTTGATTTGTTTAACGTGGCTTAGGTTCTAAGGGAAAATGTAATACTGTAATGCGGGCCGTTGGCCTCACAGGTTGGTATAAGCTTCGACCAGATAGCAAAATTGATTTGGTAGGAAGAAGGGGACTAAAAATTGTCGGTCACTGACTGGGATCCAAGTTTGGTAACTTTGGTTTGTGCATAAATATTTATTCGTAGATGACGTGGATTAAATTTTTTTTAAAAGATTAAAATTTTTTAAATAATTCAAAATTATCTGGATGGAATAAATTAGCGAGTTCACTTTATCGTATTCTTTTCCTTCATTTCCTGACCTTCGAGTCTTGTACTAAAAAAAATAGATAATTCAAAATTATTTTTGTTAAATTTTATAATTTTATCACGTTATCTAATTATGAACAAATACGTGTCTAAAAACTATTATTGGGGACTACCATTCGTACGTCTGTTGAGATCCTAAAATGGTCCCATGAGATGAGATAGGCCCTAATGCTTTTTTTCACAAGGGAGACACAGTCATTTCTTTTTGTTCTTTTTGGGGGCGTTTGAATTTTTGTGGTGTTGTTATTTTCACATTTGGGCCATTCAATGGCGCAAGCTTTTTGCCATCTAGTGGGGCCTTGTTTAACTTTTTCAGCATTTGGGGCCAGATCTTTTTCGTTGTTGGGTAAACATGGGCCGATGCCTTTGGTGGGCCTTTCTTGTGAGGTTGAACGACCCGCATCTATCATTTGGAGTCAGTCCCACGAAAAGCCCAACATTTTCAATTAATCAAGATACAAGTCTTTACGAATCTCAAATAATCCTCTAATAAATTTTTAAAATACATAATCTTAGCAAAATCAAACGGGATTATTATTCATATTAAACACATAATATTCAATTTCTGTATTTCATTATGATGCTTATTCTGCATAGACCAAAGATGATACATTTTCTCAAGCTAGGTAAACAAAAAGCTCTTGTGAGAAGAAGTTAAAAATTTGACGTATTTACAATATTTACCAAATGCCCGGCCGAAACACTAACAAACTAATCAAGCTGGAGAATCAAGAACTCTCTGCAGCTCTGGTGGCGGAACACTACCGGAAAGCGGCACCGAATGTACAAGATCCCGGGGAAAAGGCAAGGTTTCAGCGCGGCAAAGCGGGCAATTGGGGGTGAAAATATAGCCATTTATCGATGCACAACACATGAAATATATGCCCACACTCAGGCAATACTCGAACCTCATCACCTTCATTAAATTCTCCTAAGCATACGGCACAGGTATCCTCTTTGCATTCTTTACTATAGTTCGAGGTGATAATAAGTTGCACATTTGAGAAGCTGCTGCTACTGCTAGAGCCTTGTTCTCGAAAATCGGCCGCTCCAACATTTTGTCTTTGGCTTCTTGGTGTTGAATTCCTTGGATTCGTCCCCGTCCTCGGGTTCGACCCTGTCCCTTGAGTATCATTGCACCAACAAACTATGATGCAATGGAGGGTTCCGACTATTAGAGAACCGGCCATGACCCCCAGGAGGCCTACCAATAGCGGGCTAATTTCAAGTCTGCCATGATAATCCATGATCGTGAATATTTCTAGCAGAGACTCGTCTGATCTCTTCTCAGCTACGAGATTAATTATCTCATAATTAGGCAAGTGTGCTTTATAGTCTTCATTTGTTAGTTTATAGTTTGTTTTTGTTTCTTGTTTGTCCAGCTACCGGTAGTGGCACGCTTCATTCACCATGCGTGTACGTATACCAATGTACGTAATGACCACTATTTTGGATCCAAATTGGCTCCAATTTTGGGATTCTTTGGAGCTAAAACTTGTCTTACTTGTGCAACGAAAACCGGCCGCAATTTAAATTATGGTAGCCGGGATAAGGATCCTTTTGTTTCTAATAGTTTGAGCAAAGTTTTTTAAATAGTTTAAAAAAAAAAATTCCATATCTAGAACGCATCACTTCTTAAGAATAATAATTAATGGGATTAGGTGTACCGGATGGAGTTTTGTCAATTAAATCGGAAATAAGGGAGCCCAGGTAACCGAAAGAAACACAGTCAAGCTATCACTTCGTCGAGAATATCCCTGTGGAAACATGTTTCTGCAAATGCAGAAGGGAATATACCATGAAAAGATGGGATAATCTCATAAACTTCCCTTAAGATTTTTGACAATTTCATCTAGCACTCCTCCGGTTTCAAAATTTACACGTACCTCCCCTGGCTATAGAAAATGACTATAATAACCTTAACATGTTAATAAATCAAAATTTTTAAAACCTAATTTTCCTTTTTCTTCTCCTTTCTAAATTTAATAGACATTTCTTCTTATTTTTTTCCCAATTTGTCTAACTCTCTAAATTAAATTCAAGCAAATTCTCTCATACTTCTCTAACAATTTCTTCTCCTTATTCAATAACTTTTGAGTAAGAATCTGCCCGTTGCTTTGGAATTCTCAAATTTGCCTTAAGACACAATTCCGCAATGTGTGTGAAGTAGAAACCTATATGTTTAAAAGGGATTGGGTTTGGGGGTTAATGGACAATATTCAAGTGATGTTAGTGTTTATTACAGCAGTGACTGAACTTTGTTTTAATTTAATAGAGCTGAAATTTTTTTGTTTCGGATTGAAACTTTAATAGTACAAAAAGTTAGACTTTTTAAGACTTTAATAAATAGTATGAAATAGGGAGATGGTAGAAAAGTAGAAGTTTTATAGTTGAGGAAATGAATAAAAAATTAGCTTGGAGAGAACAAAATTAAATATTAATTGCATGAGGGCATTTTAGGTATATATAATTTTTGTATTAAGATATGTTATCAAACAATAATGTCAGACGAGGTATATGTAATTTTTGAAACCTTAGGAATGCTAAGTAAAATTGTCAAAAATCTCAAGGTAAGTTTATGAAATTATCCCTTGGTGCTTATACTTTCAATTTCACAGCAGACAACGAAACACTATTACCTCTATCGCATGACGCGGCTAAGGTACAACGTACCTTTCAAGCTAGTTCTTTCCGCCATCCAATGGGGCATGGACCGGGTTCATCCCTTTTCGAATTATCAGTTATTTTAGGTTGGACATGGACCGGGTTCCATATTTGGGTTGAAACGGATTTTTTTTTTTAATTTTCAATAAAAAACACAAGCTTGTATAGAGACCAGTAGCATTTTGCTTTTGGGTTTCAGGATCCTTCAAATCCAATTTTTTCAGCTCAAAAAATTTTCCTTTGATCAGGATAAAATACAGAGTATTTTGTTATTTTTTCTAATTTTGCAGGGAAAAGAGCAAAAAGTTGTCGTCACTTCAAATTTTGATCTTGGATTCATCAGATATCCAGAGCAGAAAAACAATTGAGAAGCCCACATTCCGTAGCCCAGAACGAAAATGGTTTTTTGCAGGCTCGATCTGATTACGGGCCTTTGTTGTTCATTTCTCTCTCACAGTCCAACCGATTACAATGAAACGAAAATATTCCGTAAATTTTGGACCCATTTTTCCGGGAAAGAAAATGTACAAACTAAACCAATTTGTGCATAAAGTAAATCGCAATAATTTTAAAAGATCCGCATTTGGCGTAAAAAACATTCCTAAAATCAGTTAACGAAAACAATTGGAAATTCAACTGTTCGGGGACTAATCTTTACCCGCTTCATTAATAAACATATATAAAATAGTGTACTGCATTTGGGAAATTTTATGCTTAATGATGTGAACTTAGTCTAAGGACTACTTTATGTGACTTTTGTTTTTCCGCCCACTTTATAGTATCATTATAAATTTGGTGTGAATTCCTTTTTTTTTTTTTTTTGGCCTTTTTGATAATTGTTTCCAAAGAAAAAATTATTGCATGTTCATGAACCATAACCTTATCTATGAAACTTATAGTTTAAAATAAAGTCACACAGTTATTTTTACTTCACTTTTTTACATCAACACATATTCTGCGACTCTACCTCAAATTACAAGTTGTACATGTAGAGTTGAAAACACACTTCATGTAAGATTTATCTAAGAGAGTGAAACAATTCCTGTGGTTGCCGAAAGCTGAAAAAAAGAAAAGGAAAAGAAATTGACCTAAACCAAAATATTCACGTAGTGATTGCTCCCTCACATTTTCGCGTATGTACTCGAAAGAAGATGGAAACTAACCCTGCGAAAGAAAACACCTGAAATCACACATCTACGTTGCTATAAAAATACGGGCATAGGTATTATGTTATCCGGGAACCAACTATCGCTTGTCTGTGTGCATAGGATTTATAAAAAGCCTGCGTCAATCTATAATGTTAATACTATATTAACTATAGGTAGATGCACTTTTACCCATTACAATCTAAATCACCAGTGGAAAGATATAATATAATAATAATGTTATTATACCCCCACTAATTAAAGAATCATCTCGTTAATGACGCATTCTGTCTCTGTTGTAGCCTTTAATCTCTTTTCCTGAAAAAAAAAATTATTACCCGGTGTAAAGAAAGTGTAAATCCTAATAAGATTGCACTTTTAACATATGCAACTCCCTGTCACCGAGAGGGATGCATCTAAGTACGTTTATGTTAAAAAATTATTTGTTCGTTTTCTATGAAAAGATATCCTGTTCTTTTTTCACTTATTATTATTGTTTATGGGAAAGATTAGAAAAGTGCATCCACATGTGCTCACTATGACATTGAGACACTTTGTATCTTTCGCTTTGTCATTCGTTTTTCTATGCTTTGGCTGTATGAAATAGACACTTCGCAGTCCCGAATTACAGTTCTTAGGTTCAATGAATTGAACTTAACCATTCTTCTAACGACTGTGTTAGTTACCAATCGAGAAAGTAATTAATGTATTTTTTTTTTCCGAATATTTATGTAATCATCACGTTAAAATGCAGTTGTTACGAGACTTGAAGTTCAATTACGTATTAGGGCTATGGAACGTTCATTTGCTTTTCTAAATTGTTAGAAGATAATTTGGTGTACAACAATATCATATTTACATTACTTGCTAGGACAAAAAAATGAGGCATAGATTGTTCTTATATCACAAGTAATAATGGTTTTTACACAAGTAGTCTCAACTTAGGCAAAAAAAAAAAAAAAAGAAAGAGAAAAGAAAAAGAGATAAGAGCATGAACCAAAACGAAAGGAAACTAGAAGGGTGGAATAACAATAACTTAGCACAGGGATTGGCGGGCGGCTTCTCTTCAAATAACGACAACATTTGACCGCTTATACCTTAATCAAACGAAATGACGACTTGCCAAAACAGAGTGAACACATGGAATCCCGTTTGGTGAGCAGTGCGTGTTGCACTTTGGCGCTTATATTATTGTATCACCATGAATTATTGCACATGCTAGACAAAGAAAATACAAGAAATTGATTATTAAATTCAAGATTGCATATTAACCAGATGGCTAATTTCTTAATTGTCGTCACCAGGGAATGACTATCAAACTATACGTTGTTATAAGAGGTCTAAATAATTGTTGAATTAGAAAACCCATCCCACTTTTCAGATTTCAAAGAAGAAAATATCTTGCGAGGGTCTTGTCCTTTTTGGTGATGTCGCCATAGCCTCGGTCAGTCTGACGGAAGTAATTGACAGGTGCAACCACCATTAAATTTAAAAGAACCGTGAACAACTTGATATTTTGCTTCACTTGCCTGGCCCCCCAGTTAATACTGCAAGTCTAGTTATTGCATATACCATTATTATTGTATGAAAATTAGCTTCCCTTCAGTTTTACGGGAACAATTTCCTTGACCACCTAACCAAGAAAATGCTAATGGTACAATGTTTTCTCCTTATCTATGTAGCACATGCGAATACACAGCTGAAATATTCACTTGTAAAAAAGCTGATGTGAAAACATGATGCATGCATTGAATTTATTTATGAACCTACTCGTTTATCAAAGAAATCAATTAAGCAGCCCAAAGTTTCTATGAAATCCCAACTCACGGAAGTAGAAAAAATAAAAATTTTCAAGCATTCCAATTCAGACATTCGAGAACTTGATTTAGATGTGAAGCCGAGTAGGCAAAAGCTAGCTCTTTAACAAAGGCTCCAATTGTTTCTTACATTACAGGCAAAAGCTTGGTAAACAAATATTGGTCGAATATCGAGGCAATTGCGGTCTAATTTGTTCTGTGTTGATGCAGGTAGGATCTGGATTGCTTATTGAAATTCATTATTTGAAATTTTTTTTTTTCAACATTGTCATGCTGCAAGATCATTGTCTGACAGGGAAAAGATGAAAGCACCGAATTTAGGGTTGTGTCGCTCAAGTGGGCTGAATCTTTAAAGCTTTTTCCAATCCCATGTTTTTTTACTATGATTCAGTGCCAACATGTCTTTCAGATGCCGGGAAATCAAAACGAAGGTGAAAAGATTCTCGACACTGCAAGTTGTTGTGCGTTAACGAAATGACTAGAGGGAATCAGCGAAGCACTGATGAATGACGACAGCGATTTTCTCCACTGGAAATATGCCTATAAGACATCTGATAACACATGAAATCCAAAGTTGGAATCCTATGTATCTTAAGGTTGAAATTTGAAAGAGTTCCTTCTAAATGCTTGGAAACCGAATAAATTTAGAGGGGAAAAAACACAATTACAACTATCTAAACTAGTTTTAATTTGTTAATAGAGTTAAGTAATACGCATTTTCTCGCATAAAATCAGAATTTGAAAAATATTTTAATTTTAAAATTTTTATGTTATTTTTTTCCTCAGTTTCAATGCTATGTATCTTGCTTTTCGTGTGAAAAAACCATCTTATTCTCGTTCCCTTTTTATATCTATTTTCCTGTAAGTTCCTTTGCTGTATTTTGTCCAACATAAAAACCAAGCGAGATGCATAACTAATTAATTTCCATTTCGCAGGTTGATGACAAGAAGTGTCAACACTTTCTCTTATCTTGTATGCACCCTTGATCCAACATACGTTTTAGCCTTTTAGGAGGTGTGGTTGTGGCTGCCATCAACATTCCTAGCTCCTTGTCGTTTCCTGAGATATCCACTCACCTCATCACCAGAAAAAGTTGAAACGTATAGAAGAAATTTCAGTTTTGGAGTCGGGTACTAACAAGTAGGCAAACTTCATTATCAGACTTTTAAGATAGTGTCTAAAGAACAGGTCTCTATGAATGTGAAATTTGTAATCACCATTAGTGTTCTTTTTCTTTGTTCTAAAGCTCGAAATCAAATTATCAGTCGTCTAAAGCCAAGCAAATAGATTAAAAGATCAAAACCAAATCCTTTGAGAAAATAATTACTACTTTTTATACATCTCTGGCCTGAACACAAAATAAAGAAAGAAAAAAAATATATGAAAACAAAAGTACTTAGCTTTCTGGTAATATTAAATCAGACAGCATAAGAAGCTAAATCAAAATTGGCTCATGAAAAATGTTAATTGTTCTCTGATATTAGAGACAAGATAATTCTAATTTCCATTGGGCCGCCAATTTCATTAATCTACAAAGCTTGGGTTAACAAAGTACCCTTAATGAATTTTTTTTTTTTTTTGAAAAAAGTATCCTGAATGATTCAGTACAGTTCAGCTCATTTTGCCCTTAGAAATTGGAACAACATTAAATGCACTGTTATGCAAGTATCTCTTTTACATGAGCACATTAGATTTAACGCCATGTGCACAAAAGATCCCATGAAATCAAATGGCTTGCCAACATTTTGAAAGAACCACCCTAACAGTGTGGATCAAATTTCATTTTTAAATGTTTTCATAGATCCTAAATAATGCAATGATATATTAGTCTACTAATATAGAAATACTAAGTCAGATCTTACTCCAAAGGTCTCACCTCAAGTTTTACCTGTACGTTTGTTACAATATAATTATACATTTATTGTGACTTTATCTGAATTACTTTTGCTAATTTTGTTACAATAATCCTATGAGGAAAAGAGAGATGCGATAATCAAAGTACAGTAATTTTATTGCATGGTGAGAACGCAGTTTTTTCCCAGTCCCACCGCAGAATGTGAAGGGAGTTGGTGAAGGTCAAATCTACTTGAACAGTGATTTTAGGAAATTGGCTAATCCTTGTTATACAGGGTTGCTTCTTCTTATTACTAAAAACGATTGACCCTTTAACGCTATAATTTAATCATACATGAAAGTCGTTAAACATGCCCACCGCCTACAATTCAAAATACAAAGAAATCCCATGGAACTCAAACACATGACTCAGGCATAATAAATACGTCCAGCAACTTGCCTGACTTTGTATCAACAACCAGATTGTATTATATGAGGAAGGGTTAAGAGGTTTCTTGAATGAGTAAAGATTATGACTGAAATAAAATTGTACTTTGTTCGAGCATAATCCAATGCCAATACAGGAAGAAGAAAGAAACTGATAGAAGTAACTAGCAATGTAGAACTAAATGCCAACCACAGTGGTCACTTGGACTTAGAGGCATTTAATAACAGTTGTGTATTAAATTAGAAGAGACGTAAGAAATGAAAACTGATAAAAGGTTGGAAATTCTAGTCGCTAATATCTTGACAGGACTCTGGACTTTGAGGTTAAAATAAATTGATTTCTAAAATGAGAACTGAAATATGGAACCATACCATTGGATAAAGAACATTTTACTTATGGAACCATACCATTGGATAGAGACTCCCCTCCCAATTATATCTCTGACAAGTTTAAGCTTAGATCCTGGAAAGAATAACAAACCACATTTTAGATTAGAGAGGTGCCACCGACAGTAAGTGTGGTTTCTTGCCTAGGTCTGATTGGATCTCATAAATAGAGTTGTTTACCGCTGAACTAATCTAAGTTGGACGTGGTTATGCATGTAACCGCAATTTAATAAAACAATACGCTATATAAGTTTAATTAGATAATATAACATTTGAAGTGGTTTTTAGTAAGTTATTTATTTATAAGTGGTTTTTTTTTAAAAAAAAAAAATTGTTAGCAGTTGTCTGACATTTAATGATGCATAACATAGATATAGAGGCAATGTGGTAGTATTATCCTAGGGAGGTTTTAAAGATCTAAACTTTATCAAAAAAATTTAAACAAAAAAATTTGAAAAGACTTGAAAATTAAACCAATATATAATTAGTTCCCATTAGTTGGACTGGGTCTAGGAACGCAGGCTTTAGTTTAATAAACTCTCTAAAATTCACACGCACGAATCCAGAGTCCAGACAGAGCCCAGAAGCGGATCCAACCTCCCCCTAATAGTAATGTAATAGTAATAGTAATAGTAGAGTGTCTTTGTCCTTTCTATCTTCATCCATCCGATGATCCATACATACATATACGTACTCCCTCGCATATATACGTTTTCTCCAACCTCAGACATTGATATATGCAAACCAAATTCCTTATCAAAATTCACTCAATTGCGCGTTTTTCTCGGTGGGTCTCTCTCCCTCTCTTGAGTCTTTTTGAGTTTTGACTGTCTATGGGCGTCTCTTCAATCCTCTTCTTACCATGTCTGCTTTGACAAAATTACTTGGGAGAAGAACAAAGTGAGAGACTTTGATTGTCCTAATAGTGGTGGTAGTAGTAGTAGAGGTAGAACTAAATAAATATAAATTGAAAAAAGGATTTTTAACTGATTAGGGAACATGAGGACCGTTGATTCTTCTGATTGCCAAAGTGTGTGTGGATTCTTGGTTGTTGAAGCTTATCCTAAAAGGTATTCTTCCAAGATCCCCTCTGATTTGATCCTTTTCTTGGGCCTTGGCTTCATAGATTGGTAATAGTCGTCTAGGATTATTTACTCTGCTCTGCTATTATATATCTCTGATTCTCTATATACACATATAAAAGATACGGATTTCGTGTATCTCTAATTTTAGGTTATTGTAGCAAAGATTATGGATATGATGGGTTTGGTTCAGTGTCTTCCCCTTGTCTTTGGAGGGTTCAAGGATATTCTCGGGTTTGGTTTAGATCTAGTCTTCATCTAGCAGTTCCTTCTTTATCTTACTATACCTAAGGATTAAAAAGTCTTTTAATTTTTTTTTTTTTTTTGGATTTCGTTGTTGTTATTGATTTCTATCTCTAACTATTTCTTGCTGTTTGTTGTGTTTGCTGGGTTGGAATTTTTTTTTTTTCAGTTTTTGGTTCATAAAGTAGTATTTTACAATTGATAATTTCAATCTTGATCCTCTTTTAACTGGGGGTATAGGAAATCTCACGACTTTGATTGAGTTTGTTGTGGGAACACATAGCTGTGTGATGAATAAATTTAGGGCTTTGATGGAGGTGGGTTGTTGTAGTTGGGACTGATATGATGGGGGTGTGTTTGTAAAGATTGCTTTTTTGTGCAAATAATCCTTGGGGGTGCAAATTATTATTAACACCATAACCTGAAATCTCCCCTGGAGACCTTTTGAGATGGTAGGTTCTCTTCTCCCATCTTTTTCGATGGAGAATTATCACCCTTCAATCCTGTTGTCAATGGACTCAAGTGCCTCATCTTCACATGACGAACTAGACCTGGAGATGAATCGCCAAGTTGTTCTACCCCGTCCACCGCCGGATATTAACTTGCCCCTGTCCGCGGATCATAGCCCTCCTCAGTCGTGGAATCCAGAACACAGTGACGTTCTTGAAGTTGGGCTTGGATCCCAAATACATGAGACAGAAACTTTTTTCACTGTTCCCAAGGTTGGGAAGAAATGTGCCAAAAGGGGTGATAGCATCTGGGGTGCTTGGCTTTTCTTTAGCTTTTACTTTAGGCCAGTATTGAATGAGAAATTTAAGGCCAAGATTGTAAGGGATGGTAATGGTGTTTCTGGTTTGATAAATCTGATCTGCAGCTTGATGTTTTCATGGTTCAACATGACATGGAGAATATGTACATGTGGGTTTTCAAGGAAAGGCCTGAAATGCATTGGGTAAGATGCAACTTCGAAGTTATATGAATGGCCATTCTCGTCAAGGAGTGACGTCCGTTTCCATTTAGTGTTGACAAGGGTTTTGTGCGATCTCATAGGATGCAACGGAAGCATTACAGAGGGCCTCTTCAAACCCCCAGTGTGTTCACGGTATTGAGGTTGTTCCGTCCCCTAGTCTTGTGGGTCTTGATGAAGATGAAATAAAAAGATGGGTCGAACTCACTGGGAGAGACGTAAACTTTCACTATCGCAGCGGAAGCAAGTGATTACAGTTCATGGAGAAACCTTCCAAACACTGAATTTGAGCTTGAGAGACCATCCCCCTGTAACAAAGAGTAATCCCCATTCCTCAGTCAAAAAAGTTGTTTAATGGCTCAGGATTGAATCTATCTACTCATCCATCCAGCCATAGCAACGGGGATTCAACGATCTATCACCCGTTAGCAGCAAAAGGAGGAAGGATTTCTTCTCACATGGAAATGGAGAGGATTGTTATCTGGTAGTAAATCATCCTGATCGAATTCCTGAGCTGGAAACTCACCCGAATGAGCCTCATTGGTTGAACGAATTTAGTGGTGTATTAAAACATGTCTATGGACCTGTAACAGGTGCAAAATCAATATACGAGGATGAAGAAGGTTACATGATTGTAATTAGCTTGCCCTTTGTTGATCTTCAAGTGTAAAAGTTTCCTGGCGCAATACTCTTATACATGGGATCATCAAAGTGTCTTGTGTAAGCACATCTCGAGTACCTTTCATCAAGAGACATGACAGGACTTTCAAGCTGACAGATCCTTCATCTGAGCACTGCCCTCCAGGGGAATTTATTAGGGAGATACCTCTTTCAACCCGAATTCCTGAAGATGCTAATATAGAAGCATACTATGATAAAACAGGGATGGTGTTAGAGATTCTGGTGCCAAAACTTCGTGAGGGGGCCAGAAGAACATGAAGTTCGTGTTTGCCTACGTCCTCATCTTGGGGGGAAAGATCTTATGTAACATAGAGGCACGCCAAGGGTGATTGTATGGGTGTTTGATTAGGTGATGGTGGTTCATTGTGTACTGACCATTTAAGTAATCAACAGAGCAGAACATGTGCCTCAAACTTGTTTATGTTTTCATTTCTAGTTTAGTATTTTCTGGTGTGTTTGGTCTTATTCATATGCAACTAGCCTTGATTATGACTTTTTTTTGCGATTGTAATCACATGTATTGTATTGGCTACTAAGTAATATATATTTTCTCATGGGCAATGTTTATTTACTCGTTTGTGTAAGGTACACAGACACATACGGCCGCCTACCCATACCCTTTCAACCTTCACTCTTTATCAACTTTCAATTTGTTTGCGGGCATATTTTCTTTCCTGCTCAATTGCACGAGTGATTTACAAAGGGTAACAATTGACGATCTCTTGGCATGTATGTTTTCGTTGTATGGAAATGGGTGATATACAAGGCCGTTTGCTTCCAATGACAGTTCTCCAGCTTTACCGTATCACTCTGCTAGCTGTTATAATTATTTTCGTAGTAAGTTATATTGAATAAGTTTTTCCCCCTCTGTAATTCAGTTGAGACACTGTCCCAGTTGTGAGAAGGAAAATTTAATAAGTTAGTATACCATTCTGGTAGTGTGTTCTTGTAGATTCAGGGTGTCAGCATGATTTTTCTTCTGTTAGCATGTTACATAACGACAATTACCTCTAATCGTTCCCAGATTCAATGGCATGATCATATGTATTGTAGTTTTTCACTCGTGTTTGATTCCTTTGGTTTTTTAAATAATTTTTATGTACTCCTTTGCATTAATAATTTATTGGCACTTTTTCTTACTTGAAATACATGTGAAATATTTGCCATTCCTTTCTCTCCATCAGTTATTTACCATTATTATCCATGCTAGTCTGTCTCTGACTTCTTCACTGGCCTCAACTTCCGAATGAAATGAAATAGTAAAGATATAGTAGAGAATCTCTCAGAACCACACAGCAAGCTCGGCCAAAAATAGTCAAGGAGGACTGAATCACAAGCCATACAAAACACATCCTAGGAGCGTACGGGCTCTGGCTCAAAGCTATCCAAGTTGTATCCTGGTGTCCTGATTCATGGTTTGTTTCTCATTGTGCAGATGCCGTAGGTTTCTTTCTTCCTTGAAATATGGGAACGTTATCGTTTTTCTCCTGTTTGACTGATAGGTAAGTACACCTACCACGTCAAACCATCTTAATACTAAAGTCGATAACTGATAAACTACTAGTTGCAGCCATGTTAATGGTAAAAGTGGTAAAAGTTGATAACTGATGAGAAAAAAGGTAGTTCTCGGGTAGGCATCTCCTCGTGGTGGAAAATTTTGGAAGTTGGATGAATTTGATAGGTCGTGTTGGTGGAATGTGATATGGGCTGGTTCATATAACTCAGGAACCCAGCAGGACCCCCCCTACCATGGAATTGGAAGTGCCTATCTTGTGTGTGAGGGACCACTGTCGACATCATTAGAGCCAATATTTGTGTGCCAGCATCAAGTTGGAGAGACAATAATTGGAGTTCAAATAGTTGGAGCAACTGCTCGATGATACGTTAGCGTGAAATGAAGTTTAAGCAGTAGTTATCATCAATTTGTGGAGGCTGAGTCATTATGTTGTCCTCTTGTTTACAAGCGCTGATGCGGTCCTGTGTGTGTGGGCTAGGCTCTAGCTTGGTTATGGTCATGGTTCCGGCCGATAAAAAACTTGGGTACATTACACAAATATCATATGCTACAATTAGATAACTAACTAGGACAACAGCATTTTATCCCCATTTTATTTTATTAGTTAGCTGCAAATAGTTGGTACTCTAATATATTCGACAAATCCATGTTCAAGTTCATTTTTTTTTTCTTTCAGTCTACTTTATAATTACATCAACCTTGTCACGTATTGCACAGTTTATTATGATTTTTAAGGTTTCATAAGAATACATTCCAAAGGGATTGGACATTGGAGGTGTATAAGATACAGTGCATCAACAGAAAAAGGAGTAATTCATGAGTTGAGATGTGTATTATTGAGCCTTTTTGTTAATGGTGGGCCGAGCATTCCAGCAGTTGAGATGTCGGTAATGATTTTGAAGATCATGCAGAGGCTATATTATATATCAGCGAGACAATAATACAACTTTATAAGGTATCATTATGAGTGACCTTTTCTGGCTCAATGAAAAACACGTACCAGTAGCACAATCTCTTTTCCAGCAAAAATGAACTAACGCGATGTAAAACAGTTACGTAGATAGAGGACAGCGGGTCCGCCACACGTCTTTGAACGCTGATAGCCACAGATTGTTGCTTTGTTGTTGTGTGCACTTTAGGCACGCCCAGAGTCGATATAGATTATTATGCTTTGCTAGGTATTTAGTGGAACTTTTACTGAAAGTACTTTCTAGCTAGTAACTTGATTGCATTTCCTGATTGTTTTTCGTCCCTTGATGTAGTTTTCGATTATCTTTTGACAATTAGTAGAATCTAAAATTTTCAGTTTCCGCAAATGTTTACGAAATTCAACAGTAACCATCTCTTGCAACCGTAAGAAGACACCAGTATTAAGCTTTTGTAAGCACGCCGGTCCTGGAATAAGCTGATTTTCTCAGTATCCAAATTGAGGTTCACAAGCTGTAAGGGTCCTATATAATCAGCCCTGTTTTCTTCATCACTATGTGTGAAAAGAAAACTCCACACCATGCTTAAGGATATGAAGAGAAAAGATTTGTAGGCCCTCTTATCGAGAAAACCATATGGCTTCAAATGAAACAAATAAAATCCTCAGTAATCCAAAAAGTACATTAATCAGGACTCTAGTGATAAAAACATGTGCTAAAAAAAAAAGTGACAAAAACATGTAATTGGCTATTAACAAAAGCAAAAACATATTCTAAAGCAAGGAAAGCTGGCAATCAAAGCCGGCTTTGATCAAAATGGTACCAACTTCAAAGTCAAATCTTAAAAGATTTTCTTCAGAATATCACAATATGATAACAGCAAGGTAAAAACAACCCAGAATGATTTGACGAGATCAGCAACATAGTCAACCTCCTCAATTTTGGACCAGCTCTGCTTCCACTGGGAGCAGGGCGATCACCATGCATTGCACCACCCATATCGCCACCAGCACCCTGGTACATCTTTGCAATGATTGGATTGCAGATGCTCTCCAGCTCCTCCATCTTGTCCTCAAAACTCATCTGCCTCAACAAGGGTTTGCCATCCAGCCATTGGATGTACTGTTTGATGGCATCACCAATCTCTTTTCTTTATTCAGCTGGTGGGAGTTTGAACCAATCTTCTCATCATTCACAGTGTTCCTCGTGTTGTATGCATAATTTCTCCAATGCATTCCTTGGCCTCAACCTTTTCTTATGTTCTTCATCCTCAGACTCGTACTTCTATGCTTCCTGGACCATCTTCTCAATCTCCTCCTTGGAGAGTCTACCCTTGTCATTGGTAATGGTGATCTTATTCTTCTGCCCAGTAGTCTTGTCCTCAGCAGACACATTCAGGATACCGTTAGCATCAATGTCAAAGCACACTGTGATCTGTGGAACTCCCCTTGGAGCTGGAGGGATCCCAGAGAGCTCAAACTTACCAAGCAAGTTATTGTCCCTGGTCCTTGTTCTCTCACCCTCATAGACCTGAATCAACACACCAGGTTGATTGTCTGAGTAGGTAGAGAAAACTTGCTCCTTCTTAGTGGGGGATGGTGGTGTTCCTGGGAATCAAAACAGTCATGACACCACCAGCAGTTTCCAAAACCAAGAGAAAGTGGGGTGACATCCAACAACAGGAGATCTTGCACCTTCTCATTACCCTCGCCACTCAATATGGCAGCCTGAACAGCAGCACCGTAAGCAACAGCCTCATCAGGATTTATACTCTTGCAGAGCTCCTTCCCATTAAAGAAGTCCTGCAGCAATTGCTGAACTTTCGGAATTCTAGTGGAACCACCAACAAGAACAACATCATCCACGGAACTCTTATCCATCTTAGCATCCCTCAAACATTTTTCTACGGGTTCCATACACTTTCTGAACAGATCCATGTTGAGCTCCTCAAACCTGGCACGGGTAATGGTGGAGTAGAAATCAATGCCCTCATATAGAGAATCAATCTCAATAGTGGTCTGAGCAGTGGATGACAGAGTCCTCTTTGCTCTCTCACAAGAAGTCCTCAACCTCCTAAGAGCCCTAGGATTACCGCTAATATCTTTCTTATGCTTCCTCTTAAATTCCTGGACAAAATGATTCACCATTCTGTTATCAAAGTCTTCCCCACCAAGGTGGGTGTCTCCAGCAGTGGCTTTCACCTCAAAGATACCTTCCTCAATGGTGAGAAGGGAAACATCAAAGGTACCCCCACCAAGATCGAATATCAGCACATTTTTCTCACCAACACTGCTTGCCTTCTTGTCCAGAACCATAAGCTATGGCAGCAGCCGTAGGTTCCTTAATAATTCTCATAACACTGAGACTAGCAATAACACCATCATCCTTGGTGGCTTGATGCTAGGAATCGCCGAAGTACACAGGCACAGTAACCACAGCATTTTTCACAGCTGACTCAAGGTAGCTTTGGCAATCTCTCTCATTTTCATGAGGACCATGGAAGAGATCTCCTCAGCAGCAAGTTGTTTTTATTCACCCTCGTAGTTGACTACAATCATGGGTTTGTCACCAGATCAAGAAATGACCTCGAAAGGCCACAACTCAATGTCATTCTGCACCGCGGTATCAGTGGATCTCCTGCCAATCAATCTCTTTGCTTCTGAAGAAAGATCAAAACCATCAATTATAAATGCAGAGGTGCATAATTGACTCACCCTGTAAGTTCTGCATTGCAACAACCTCAAGCATACAAGTGCAAACATACAAAACAGTAACACTGAGTCTTCCAGAATCTGCGATATACATAATAGAGGAGACTTGAAGAAAATGTTGAACCAAAATTGTTCCCAAGCACAAAATTGTTCCACCCAACTAACAAATCTTCTCCCAGTAACACACTTCAATTTTAAGAGGTGGGCAAAAAAAAAAAAAACAAAAATATCATTCTTACTGTACTTGGGGAATGACTAAACCTCAGCTAAAACCCAACAGATACAAAATTTCAAGCTACAGAAAATTATTGTGCAGGTCAGGAGCAAGGAGATTCTTTGCTTGCATTCCTACTCATAAATAGATAAATCGTCCGAAAGGTTCTTGCAAAAGAAATCTAATTACGCAGAAGTAGATGCCACCTTACCGACTTGGATAATCAATTCCAATAAATATATTTTTGAAATAAAAAATTAATTAAAATATATATATAATATTTTTAAAAAATATATTTTTAAAAAACATTTCCAAACAAACGAAAACTCTGTTCCGCAATGTTTGAAAACCCAAATAATTATTTTTCCATGGTTGGATCTCCCC
>JAMWEH010002784.1:0-17179 GCA_024721245.1 Mitragyna speciosa | reverse complement strand
GGTGGCTGGAAGTATCGCCATAGAGCTGTTCTACAACAGCAGCAGCAGGCTGCAAACGCAGCCTCTTGTTTTTTTTTTTAAAGTATTGAAATTTTGTAAGAAAAATAAAGGAAAGGAAATGAAATGAAATGAAACAACCACTTGGACTCCCTAAAATTATATTAAAAAAAAAACTAAAATTCAGCATTACAAAAAGAAAAAACATTTATTATAAAATTAGAAGATGATGCAAAATTGAGAAACATGCCATTAATTGACAAAAAGATAAAATTTTAAAATAAATATCAAACGATTTTAAAAATAATAAATTTTTTATAGAAAATCTATATATACATAAAATGCACATATAAAAATTTTTATAAAAAATTCTAATAATAAAGAAAAGCTACATTGGCTAACACACCATTAAGTTAAAAATATTAAAATTTTAAATAATTACTAAATGACTTCGAAAAATTCATAAAAACATGAATTTCGACATAAAAATTAAATAAAAGGTAACTATTTTTTAAAATTATTATTTTGCCCCTGATGCAACTAATTAGTCATAATATATATAAAAAATGTAATTGACTCTCGAAAAACAAAAATATCACTAAATAAAATAAAAATACATTATTTTATAACATGTGCGTCAAAATTTGATGTCTAAATTCACTTGAATATCCATTTGTATGCTGATTGGCTAATTTTTGTTTTCCATTAGTTACAAATGTAAATGTGGATACCTTATACTAGAATTGTAAGATTTGTTTTGGCCAAATAGACTAAGAAAGAAAAAATAAATGTTATAATACCTCGTGTTGGATACTTATCAATTATGATTGATCTTTTGTTATTTTTTTATCTTTGTAAAATCGCCTAGGACTCAGGTGATCAACCTATCGTATTTTCTCTTATCCCTTACTATGAGAATGCAATCTCAACTTTATTCCCCTTCCCTTTGTAATCTTGTCCCATTTCATTCACTTTTTCCTGTGCAACTAACAACTAGTTAACTCACAAATCTCTATCACGTTAACAATCATGACTGACGATTCTATGCTACGTCTTATATATCCAAGATATAGAGCCAATTGGTATTTAAATATTAATCGTTAGGATTGTTATCAGTTATTATTATTAAAAGTAATTATACTGTATCTATATAAAATTATGTGACGTATATAAATAATATATTAGTACTTTTTAATATGGTTGAACTAATACAAATTGTTTTTCAATTTATTCGGTCAGTCGCTTGCCTTACACTTCGAAATCAAAGTCAATTTAAAAGTCAAACTAGATAGTATGACTTTGACAATAAAGTAAAATAAAAAGAAGGGTAAAAGAGAGAGCGCAGTAATTTAGTAAAAATGTAATTCCATTGTTATATGAGTGGCAAAAATAAAAGTAAAGCAATAGAGGAGAATTCCACGGGTTGGGTCTTGTGGACCAAGCACCCACTCCGGCCGAACCGCACATGATGCCCCGCTCTCTAACGTCAAAATATTCTATATGGACCCCACCACACATGAAATGCTAAAACACACATAATTACTTAAAACAAAAATCCCAAAGCAACCATAGGAATCGACCATGGCCACTTTATTACAGGGGAACAAATCACAAAACTCCCATAAATACTTTCCTGCAACGTCCCGATAGACCGAAACACAAGACAATAGACACGCTGGAAGCTGGAAGATTATAGCATAGACACTTAGTCATTATCTATGCTTTTTAAATTGGATGTGATGGCCACCATCTTGCAAGGATCACACTTGCAATCAGATCTGCACTTAGATCTACAAGAAAGTAGGGTTGATTGAGGAACTTAGATCTACAACTACAAGTAGAAAAACTCCACAAAAAAAAAACAAAAAAAAAGAAGAAGGAACCTGGTTTATGCAAGCGAGAAGAAGGATTGTGCGTAGACTGCAGCATGCGTGAGGCAAGAGAAGTACAAAGAAGACGAAGGCCTGCGCTGCCAAGTGCGTGCGTTGGTGCATGAGGAAAGAGGAAATTAGGGATTGAAAAATTGGAAGGATGATATGAGGGATAGTACCTGATGTTTTTAGAGTATGTTTGGATGACGACGTCGTTTCTCTGGCAAAAAGGAATGGGCTTATTTGACATAATGAACTTTTTTGTGATGAAGTAAAAATAGTGGCCCAATGAGAAGGCCCAGGCCCAGGCCCAGGCATAATGGACTACTAAATTACTAATTATTGCTAATTTATTACTATATTCGGTAATTTGAATTCGGTATTTCAATACCGAATTCGAATTACCGAATTGAATTTGAATCGGTATTACCGAATTGAAAAAATGTCATTTTCGAATACCGACCGAATTCGATTTCATTTTTTTTCAATTTTTCTGAATTACCGATCGAATTACTGAATTTGATTTACCGATTTCAATTCGAATTCGGTCGGTATTTCGGCTATTTACTGATTTTGCTCACCCTTACTGCGGATTCTATTGGGCGCTAGAGATTGAAGATGGAAAGGGCTGGGGAATCATTTTTTGGGGCGTGGAACCTGTGGGTATGGTTGGGGAATAGGGGAGACATTGGCATGTCAATAGTGCGTGGTAGTATTGAGGCGGATGAGAGTTATGGGGGAGTGGAAATGGGATAGCGGATAGCTGGAAGTTATTGAGGGACATGCCAGTTGGGTTGCTTGAATTTTGTGAAATTGCAAGATTTCCATCCGTTATTTTATTTATTTTTTATTTTCTATGATCCTAGAAATCCATTATTCCTCAGCTTGCGTGTACTGGCCAAAATTTAAGTAGGAAAATTCACACTTTAGTGTTTAATTTTACTGTATCATTGGTATTTTTTAGTGTTCTTTATTCTTTAAATTTTTAGAGGATGTTTCCTAACGAACCAAACCACACAACTACATTTTGGTGAAAATTTTCAAGATTTAGCCATTTGTTGCTAAATTGAAATATCTAGGTCGTGTAATTCTTGTTGGCAAGACAAGTGTTTGTCGAGGAACTGGAAGAGATGAGCTCCGGTGCTTATCAACAAGGAATATTTTCTTTTAGACACATCATAAGATACTCCAAGATTTTACCACTTTTATTGACAAAGCAATCCTTCAAATTTACTAATCTAAAGGTCATGCGGTGCATGCAAGTCACACATGGTAAAAACAAAAACCTACCAACAACTGGACAAATGTAGGAGATGACGTGGCATTTGTGCTTGGTTCTCGTAAAGTAGGATGGTAATTGGAACACAATGAGGTTGCAAATAGGGGTGGGTAAAAATAACTGAAAAATTAAAAAAATCTCAATAACCAGTTCATTTTGAATCGAAAAATGAGACTAGCTGAACTAAATTTTAAAAGCGATTAAGTTAACCGAACCTCATTTGTAAAACGATTTCAGTTCTGGGTATCAATTTTTAAAAAACTGCGATTAACCGAACCGGTTCATATATACGTCTTAAAGGTTAATATTTGTAATATTATAGAGGAATTGAGAAATATTAATTCATTTTATTTTCAAGTTAAGATCATTTAAAATTTAAATATCGTATTTGATTTTTCTTGAATTTAATTTTTTGATACTAACTAAAAAATTATTTTCATATAACTAAGATACATAATTTTTTTACTCTTAAAAAGAGTAACCTTTTTACTTTTAAAAAAAGCGGATGCAAGAGTTTCAATTTGTAATTTTGTTACATGTTTTTCAGAGTAATTGAAATTGTAAAAGCATTTTTTTAATTTGAGCAAAGGTTTATGCTATAATATTTTTATCTATTTTGTCAAATTAACTTGAATACTATACAGTTCCGGTTACCCGCGGTACGCGACCCTCTTTAACCGGATAACCGATAAGCGGGTACTAATTGATGAGGGTCAGATACGGTTTATAAATTAAGCAAATCGGTACAAGTGGTTCCGGTTAGAATATTAGGTGTGTGGACAGGTTAACCGGTCCATACCCATCCTTAGTTGTAGTTGTCAAGATGAAATAAGAGAGAAGATTTGAGTTATGGTATGAGAGAGAGAGGGATCTTATCCAATAAGACCGCAATGTAAATGTAACATAAAAAAAAAAATAATAAATGGAAAAAATTTTCAGGAGAGAGAAACAACGGAGCGAAACAACAACCCAGAAGCGAACTTTACTATAGCGAATTGCCATTGCCGATGCATGCTCCGTGAAAATTAACTCAGACGCGAAGTATGAGCTCGATGAGTTCGATGTGTAGACTGCGACTTGTGTCTTATAACCCATTAGTTTGCGATTTCTTAAAGATCTTCTTGATTCACGTTAGCAAAAATGAATTCTATTTGGATTTTATTGGCTGCAAATTCGATTCAAGAAATGAGAAGTGTCGGTGTAGGCAAATATTTTTAACTGTAGTAAAAATTTTAAAATTCAAACCTTGTTTTAGTTTTAACAAAATTATAGAAAGCATAGGCACTACTTTTTCGCTAATAATGTCATTTCCTTTCCGAATCTCTAATCATTTGGTGGTCCAAAAAAAAAAAAGCATTAAATTATAATTACTTTCCTGACCCTTTTTAATCATTAAAGTTATATCCGAATTAGAAGTGTCATTTTGCTGTTCTTAACCATATAGTCCCACATAATTATTTAAGTGATTTATCGGGTTGAATTCATTTTTAATACATCTAGCTAGCCGATAAAGGGTTGATTACAATTACCTAGAATCCGAAAGGTACTCTTTCCCCTCCCTCCTTCCGTTCCCTTTACGAATGTATTAAAATTTTTCATATAAAGTGCTAACTTATAAAAGATTTGACAAGTTTGTCTTTTTTTCATAAGTAGCGTTATTTCTTAATTTATTTTCTACTAATTTATATAATACTATTTGAATTTTTTAAGTTTAACTTAATAGTGCTTAAACATATTATTTTATGTTATTTTATTTTATTTTTTAATGACGAAAAAATGAGATATAGCAAGTTGAACTAAAAAATTTGAGAACAAAGAGAGAAACAAAATGAAAATCAGCGGAAGATAAATCATTGTCCTTTTTATATTTATCAAATTAGTCCAACATGAAATTCTTATCAACTTGCTAAAAATGGTTGTTATAACTTATTTTTTAACTAGTCAAAGAATAATTTGGAAGAAAAAAAAAAGATTAGCCCATTAATACAACATTAGGGCCAAAAAGAAATAAATAATACAAAAAAAAAAAAATAACACAATACTAAAATAAACACAAATAGCAATCTTTTTAAAACGATGTAACACTTAACTTATTTCTATTTAAAAGGTAGTTTTTATTTTATTTTTTAACCACGTGAATTTAGCTAATACTGTTGTCATGTTCTAGTTGATGTATTTATAGTTTACTATTATTGCGTTTTCTTGTAAAATTGATTTAAACTTCATTTTCCTCCTCTAAATTAAAAATGAGTTATAACAACCATTTTAAGCAAGTTTGATTAAAAATTTCATATTGGATTAATTTGATAAATATAAAAATGACCATGATATTAATTCAAAAGTTTAAATAAATTAAAATGGAAAAAATTATTTTAAATAAACGAGTTTGGTAACACTAAACCCTAAAGCCAAAACCCGAACATTTCGAGTTAGACAGAAAACCGAATGCCTATTACTAAAAAACCTTAAACACAAGCACGTAAACCAAAACATAGGGCAATAAAACACTAACCCAAAACCCTAAGCACAAAAAATTAAACCCAAAATCCTAAGCAAATAAAATACAAACTCACAACCCCAAGCATTTCGAGTTAGACAGAAAACCCAATGCTTATTACTAAAAAGCCCTAAACACAAACACGTACACCAAAAACCTAGGCAATGATACATCAACCCAAAACCCAAAGCACAAACAATTAAACCAAAAAGGCAATAAATATAAATAAAAAACCCTAAACAGAAGCACATAAGGAAAAAAACCTAGGCAATAGAACATCAACCCAAACCCTAAGCACAAATACTTACACCCAAACCCCAAGCAATAAAACATAATCCCAAAAGAGCAAGCATTTGGAGTTAGATAGAAGACCCAATGCCTATTGCTAAAGAACCCTAAACACAAGTACGTAAAGAAAAAAACCTAGGCAATAGAATATCAACCCAAAACCCTAAGCACAAAGGATTACACCCAAAACCCAAACAATAAAACATAAGCCCAAAAGAGTAAGCATTTGGCGTTAGATAGAAAACCCAATGCCTAATGCTAAAAACCTAAACACAAGTACGAAAAGAAAAAAAACCTAGGCAATGGAACATCAACCAAAAACCCTAAGCACAAACGATTACACCCAAAACCCAAGCAATAAAACATAAGCCCAAAAGAGCAAGCATTTGGAGTTAAATAGAAAACCCAATGCCTAATGCTAAAAAACCCTAAACACAAGTACGTAAAGAAAAAAACCTAGGCAATAGAACATCAACCCAAAACCCTAAGCACAAAGGATTACACCCAAAACCCCAAGCAATAAAACATAAGCCCAAAAGAGCAAGCATTTGGAGTTAGATAGAAACATAAGCCCTAGGCAATGGAACATCAACCAGTGTGAAAATCTTTTAAAATAGATTAATTTGTTTAATATTATTAATATGATTTAAAAAGACTAATGACAATTCAACTCATGCTTGACAAGTAACTAGAGTTAGGTAGAAATTATTTATTTAAAAGTAACATATTAAATAATGTAATGATAAATTATGTATAACTATAGATATATATTGTGGGACCCAAAATGTAGAGAAAATGAGAAGATAAGAATTAAAAATAAAAATTGGTTTCGTAACTAAAAGTAGAAAAGTATGTGCTGAAGATTTAATATCACTTTTGTAACCTTCGTAAAATAACTTGCACTTATAAGTTCGTAAATTTTTTTCAGCCAAAGGGAGAAAAATTAAAAAATATTTTCCACAGGAAAACATTTTTCAATATTTGACACCAAAAAAAATTTTGAATACATATTCAGGTAGTGTAAAAAAGCTTTAGATAAGCTGGAATATAAGGAAAATCTTCCTGTCATTCACCTTTTTAAGCCTGTAGTATGATTTGATGGTATGTTTGTGTTGAGTTTACCTGCATACCGCTTGTAGAACTATTATGCCAGCAGTTATTTCATAATTTGAATTTTTCAAGGTCCATTTAAAAAGACCTTAAATCTCACCTCCTGAACCCTAAATCTCACCTCCTGAAGGCCTTACTGAAACCACAAATTTTTTTTTTGGTGAAAAAGAAATTTAATGTTTGTATACTTCACCTAAATGTCGAATACTTATTTACTTATTCCCCAAAAATTTTACCACTAGTGACCCGCAGATAAGATTCTCAACATGGATCGACTAGACGTTGCAGATCATTACTTATTCAGCAATGAACTTGGACATACCATTGGGATTAGTAAGTTAAAGCATATTTTATTTGGGTAATGGGTACCCAAATAAAAAAATTCAACCTACCCAATAAATAAGTTGGATTTTCTTAATCCAACCCACCAAAATTCATAACCCAACTGACCCAACCCATCCTTTAAAATTAGTGGACGGATTGGGTGGGTTGTTGGATTTTAGGTTTGATTGCCAGTTCTACATATGTATATATTTATATGAGTGTGTATGTGTGTGTGTGTCTATATTATAATATATATATCTGTGTGTGTGAGTGTATAAGTATGTATGTGTACATATGTATATATATTTATATGAGTGTGTATGTGCACAAATGTGTATGTGTGTGTATATTCTTAAAAAATTAAATTATGAAGATCCAAGAATTTTGTCAAAGAAAGGCACATTAGAGGGTATTCATTAATTAATTCCTCCCCTGAAAATTAAAAACTATTTCTTCCAACATATGAGACCACGTAAGCCACGGAACTATTTTGGCGTTGCGTAAGACTAGGCTTGATGCAAATATTTAATTGGAATAAAAAAATAAATTAAAAGTTCTTATTAGGTTTAGGATTTACCTGGCTGTTCCTATTTGTCAAGAGTGAAGAGTGATTTCCTTGCTCAAAGAATACTACCTAAACTTTGGTGCGCTCCACTTGTCTCTTTATATTGGAGTTCTTCTGCTTTAATGCAGGGCAATAATACTACCTTAACGCAGCCGAGACTTGCCAAAATAAAAAGTTTATAAAGAAGTTAACCATTAGTCAATATTATTAATTGTACGTTATCGTGTTGTCCCATGGCAAGGACGCACTTAGGTGCGAAAGAATCAAAAGAAAAATCCGGTGGGTAGGTTTCCAAAATTGAAAGATTGGGAGAGAAATTTATAAAATAATCATAGTGGGTCGAGCACGAGTCGTTCTTCGACCACCTCCAGAAGGGGACGCTAGCTTCATGATCCGCAGCATCTTTCAGGCCGTCCAAAAGTCCATCGAGATTTACGTCGACGCCGGTTGCTCCGTCATGGTCTAGCTTCCCTTCCCCATCCATTCTTACTCATTGTTGAGGTTCGCAAGGGATTGGCCACGAGTAAGGCCCATGGTAGGAAAGTTAGGCTTGCAAAGTTGCAATTATTGATCACGTTTCGTTAATGGCCTCCTGTACGACGAATTGGTTTAGATTTATAGAGGCGAAAGCGTGGGGGAGCAGGTGTTTGTGGATACTGCCTATAATCGCATAATTTGCACCGTCCTATGACTTCGGTACGAATACTAAATTAGTGTTTAAACTTTATAAAGAATAAATCATGATGATTTAAAAATAAATGATTAACATAATGCGATCAAATAGTTAGTATATTTACAATATGACAAGTGAATAATCATAAAAATTGATAAAAGAAAAGGTGGTATAAGATAAAAAAAATCTTATTTATTATTTTGTATCTAACTAATACTTAGGTGTTGGTAAGATATCGTATAACTATTAGTGAACCTATTTAGCTAACCTTTTGATTTATTTAAATAAAAGGCATATTAACTGAGTGATACCTGAATTATATAAAAAAAAAATGAAAGAAACAGGAAATAAGAAAAATCATCAACAAAGATAAAGGACAAGAAAAGCAAGTGGTAAAAATAATTATTTTGACATATGATGAGTATAAAAAAAGAAAAGTCCCTTTTGATTAGTTAAATGTAAAATATAAAGATATTCATAAATATAAGCTAAAGCTAAATTCAAATAGTTGGATGAGTTAGTCTTAAAATATATTAAAATATACAAAATTATCATTTCACTTTGGTACTTGTATTTTATAAAATAGATAAGGGAATAAATTAAGAATTAGTAGAATAAAATGGAAAGAATATAAATTATTTAGGATGATGTCATCAATCTCCTAGTCTGTAACGACTAGTTGCATTATTTAACTATGGTAATATGGTCACGGATCAAATGCTTGTTGTACTTCTCATGTGGTCACACATGCACCAAGGCATCAATCCTTAATCTATGATCTATATTTAATGCCATATTTCTTGAAAAATATAGTCCTAAGGATTAAAACACACGCACAAAAAAAAGTGTGGAATTCATGCATAATTACACTATCAAAATTATGAAGAGAAAATGGGAAAGAATGTATTGTCTAGTTCCTATACTAACTTTAATGAAATATCATGATTAGAAGTAACATAGATTTTTTTTTCAAAATTTATTCATCCATTGAGTTGAACAAGTGATTAATCTCTTGTACAATTTGAAAAGATTATTCGGTGAAATTTGCGAGTAACCGTTTGTTAGTTATTCTAAACTGTAAAGTTCTTCCTAAAAATTCGAATGCAGAGATAGTAAATTGACAAGCAATTCGCCAAATTAGAAGCATTGCTATGATTCTATAAACTAATTTCATTGCCATCTACATACTGTGTTACCCCAGAGTCAACGTGGCCAATATTTCTTGATCCCATATGAGAGACTAAAATGATAAGATTATATGTAATGTTGGTTTCCCTAACTTCGATGTAGTAATTTCTACACTAGTGTGTAACTAATAAAAATTAAAATTACTTGTTAAAAATTATTTTTTAGTGAATTTTTTAGAATAACTTTGTATGGGATTTATGAAAATTAAAAATTAGATAGATAGTTATTTAGTAGCTACTAAACATAGTTTAAGAATTTTTATAAAATTAAGAAAGGGAAAAAAGATAAAAATAGAGCGATCCGCAAGACCAAATGTTGTGCTCTCTGACACTATACATAGTAAGATAAAAATGAGTCAAATCACTTAATAAACAAATTGAGTCCAGCCTAAGAACATATTGATCAAATTAGTTTGTCAAATAATCGAACCAAATCTAAATAATTTTTAATTCTCTTTAGATTTTTAGTTCAGTTCTCACTCAAAGTAAAGATTTGGCTTAATACAACTTAATGACATCCCTAATAAGATTTACTAATTTTTAGTTTATTTCTTATGCGTTTGTTTTTGCAAAATATTTTTTTTAAAATTTTTAATCATTTTAGGAATGGTATTATCATCCTAGGTAGTAAATGTAATACCAACTGAAAATATATTCATGTGAGACAAAGTAAACAAGGTAATAATATTATGTAAAAGATGTAGAGTATGAATTGTAATTTTTCTATATTTTATTCGGCATGTTTGTTGATGCGATTGATATTATCTTCCTTTACCATTTAATTGCAATGAATAAGTATTTTGTTTTATAAAAATGGTGAGCACATGACGTTTAGTGCAAGTGAAGAAGCTTTAGAATTGAGAAAGAATCTGTTTGTAAGTCTTGTTCGTGTCGATTTGGTTTGGATTTAAGGGAATGATGTTCCACTTTATTAATCGTATGGCTTATATCATCATTAAGACACTATGCAATGGACTATGACCTATATCATAAATTCCTTGAACTGGCCCCTTTTTTGGTTTACATTGCGTGAGGAGGGAAGTGTAGCAGACGGCGAGAGAGGATCAATGCCGTTTACCTCTTGGAACCTGGTCAGACCCGACCCGATCCAATTGATGACTTAATAGTGTTGGTAAAATTTTCAAGTCCCAAATCGTTTCATCCTCGAGTCCTTAGGCCCACAGAGACTGCGACGGTCTTCATTTTCATTTCCCGGCAGATTACTTCTTTTACAATACTAGTCAAATTGTTTAGAAAAGGAAGTACTAGAATCCAACAGTAGTAGAGTAGATAGATACATGGGAGTGATATAAGGTTATTAGCAGCCGGCCAATCGAGGCTATGTACGCCCAACCGAACCTATAATTTCGTTTATTCGTATGTTTGCAGTTAAGTTCTATATTTGCGGGTTGAATGACTGGCCCCAGTATGTTCCTAGTTAGCGTTCCAATTTTTCTGGCGTGTCTGTTGATCTGAAAATGGAATTTTAGCTTTAGTCTTTTGTGTTCTATCTAATTCTTCTGAGCTTTTTGTTGAAGTATTACAACCTACCCTATCTACCTATTTTTATTTTTACTTTATTTTTAAAATCTGAGCACGCCCCTCCCCTTCTACTCTAATCCGATTTCCAGATTTTGTAATAATATAGTCACCATTCTGACCCTTTTTGTCCTGTGAAAGAAAGTTATTGACGGTGGACATTCTTTTTGTTAGATCAAGCATATTTTGGGTCATAGTACACTACTCTGTAGCTGTATCCTCTGATAATTAATGGTGGTTGTTTGCTTTTCTAAAGTTCTCTCTTCCTTTCTTCATCCTAAAAATTTAGTATCTTTCAATTTCTCGGGAGTCATTTCATACTGTTCTTATGAATACCAGAGCCTAAATGAGTAAGTTCCAAAGTTTTCGCAGCAACCACTACCTGTATGGCTAACCCGGAAAGATTTTCATAGGAATCCTGATGGGTTCCTTTTCCAAGAATTTTGGACCCAAGGATGTCAATGCCAAGCATTCTCTTGTTCTGACAGATGAAAAAAATGTAGCAAATTCTGCTGAAGATGAAAAAAATGGAGTTCTTTATACTGCTAATAAGAGGGAAACAAACAGAGGTTTCGGTCTAAGAGACTTACCCATAGGTACATGTCTTTTACCATGTGTGTTATGCACAACTAAATTTGACGTCGTACTTATAATAACTTAATTCTTAGTCAATATGAAGATCCAGAAATGATAGTTGAAGATGAGAACGATGAAATTGGTTGTCAATCTTCTCCAATTACCAGGGAGAAGCATGGAATGGGTGCTAATGCTATGTATGATGCTCGAATTAGAGAGATGACTTCTGGGCAGTAAGTCTCTAAACTTTGATTTATAATTAGTCTTGTCCAATTTCTACTTTTTCTCATTCCTATTTTTGGTTTTGTGTATTCTTTGTGCATAACACACTTAGACATAACAATCTTCTTTTGAAGGGTGAATGGATATGATGGCATGAACGTTAGAAACAGGATTGCTGAGAGATAAAATTAAGAATATTGAATGATCATTGAAGAGAATTGACATAAAACGAAAGAAGAGTAAGTATGAGTTTTGTAATAGGAGTATTACAGGAGGAGATTAATAGAATAAGATATATATCTTTGGCGAAAAAATTTTTGGAACCCCATGTTTCTTGGCATAAAATTTTCAAGATGGCGCGTAAAGAATTTGCTTTCTCGCTCGTTTATAAAAAATCCTATCAGATTGCTTAGATCAAAAGTTGTAATACCAGTTCTCTCCAACAAAATTGTCACTCTCTTATGTGTGGCCTCTAATGTTATCTGAGACCTCCTTATCACATCAGCAGTTGCATCTCTATCGTATGATGAAAGGAACCTCTCCAACTCCAGTCCAGTGAGGGATTTGATGGAAGTGGAGCAATGACAGTCCAAAGCCATCCAGCAGTGGTAATTGCCGTGCTTACAGGAGAAGCTGCCATTCTTAAGGTTGCCACCACCGCGAAAGCATTCAAATGAGCGTGAGCTAGAAAGCTGTAGGTAGAGAATGGGATTGCGATTGTTTCTCGGGTGATGCAATCAAATCAATTTTCCTCTATGAATCAGAAAAACCAACCATAAAAAAAATAGAATTATAACCTTTTTAATAAGGTGGGTATTTTTTTAATTAGGAAACGCACCTGGCACTATTCATATTTATTGCACGTCTAGACAAGCTCCCAAATCTAAGCAAACTATTTTTCTCATTAATAAATATCCTTTCATCCAATTCACCTTATTTCAAATTGCAAATGTAGTTTTTTCATAGTATTCTCATTACTGGAAGATAAAGATGGTTCATCCATTAGATCTTCAAAATAGATCAATCCATTTGTTTTGGATATAATAAGGATATTAGCAAGAACATGTACACCATAAAGAATGCTCTACCAGAGCAAGCAGGGTCAATCATTGGACAGTTCTAAAATTCACCTGCGTCAATGTTCTCCAGGTCTTACTGTTCTGCATTCTGATGCCAAGTGAGACTTGGTGGTTTCCACGCTGGAGCTTTGCACGAAAGGTCCCAGGTTCTAGACTTGTTGCTCGCAGCAGCAAGGGTGGAATATTTTTGGAAAAAGTTTGAAGAGGGCGGGGAATTGAATTCAATAATTGGCCAAATTATTTTAAAACATCCCTGGAAAATGAATTATTTTCTTCCCCCTCACCTCATCTGCACAATCACCAAATACACTTGCACTTTCCACTCTCGGCCTTCCTGCAATTCACGCATCACCCACACTACATTCTTAACTTGACAACTTGATTCACACACGACACACGGACACAATTCACACCATCACTCTCACAAAACACCACCCAACCTGCACATAGAACCACCAGCTAATCACAAAAACTCATCCAGCTTTCACCTCCAACATCACACTCAATTCTCACTTCAGCATCACTCACAGACACACACTGCACAAACACACATTCACACTTCAAACACACACCTGCACACACCATCTCACAATTTGCACTAGAAATCTCACCAATTGCACAGATTCACATATCAGAAATGCACCATTCACACACACAGAGCTCACACACTCACGCACATCACACAAAACATGCACAATAGCACACAGTAGCACACGGCAGGAACATATACTTCACATACACAAAATTCACAACACACACATATACAGTCATGCATCAGAAGCAATACACCACCATCTTCTACCATCAGATCACTGCTTCTAACCTTTTCTGCCTCTTAAACCAACTAGCAACACTGGGCAGACCAACCACAGCCGTCTCAAGCTTACTGTGCACCGCCACGAAATCGCCACTCCTACCTTCTCCAAATCAGGTGAACATGCTTCGGCCTCCGCTTTTATTTATTTCATTTTCTCATTTAATCAACAAAGTCAGATGAATGGATGTTATTTGGATTCTGAATCGAATTGATTTAGAGCTTGATTTGGGGAACTCAAACCGCAGAAGTAAAAAAGAAGAGAGAGAGAGAGAGCGGCGAAGAAGAAGGAGAAATGAGAGAAAGAGAGAGCGAACAGGGGAGAGACGGAGGAAGAAAGCGAGGAAGAGGAGAGGAGAGAGAGAGAGGGAGAGAGAGATGAGAGAAGAGAGAGAGAAGGAGAGAGAGAGAGGAGAGAGGAGAGAGAGAGAGAGAGACAGACAGAGAGAGAAGGAAACAAAATTTAGGAATTGTTAAAAAACGAAAAGAGAAAAAAACTGGCTGGGGGGGGGCGAGGTGGAGTTTTTATTTTGGATTTTTGTTTTTTAATTAGTTAAAGCTTTTAAAAAAATCTTTTTACCAAAACTACGTTGTTTTGACACAAAAGTCATTGAAACGACGTAGTTTTTTACTAATTTGTTATAGGTTTCATATTTTATAAATAAATATTTACATTTTGCCTCCTCAGCTTCTTAGTTGTTGTTATTGTGCCGTTCAATACCTTTGGTTTCCTTTATTTACGTACTTGATTATTTATATTGGCCTCTAGAATTTATATTTCTTTTCAATTATGTTCAGAATAATTGTAATGTAGTCTTTGAATTACTAGACATTATGTTTTAGCCCCCAAGCTTATCGTGAATAGTAATTTTGCCTCCCTAGCATGCCTAAAATTACAATTTAGTCCCTAACATTTGTTGAAATTACATTATTGCTCCTATGTATTGCTGGAAATTATGATTTTTGGCCTTGTGTTTGCTGGAATTTGTAATTGGGTCCCTCACACTTGCTAAAAAATGACATTTTTTGCCCAAAAGTTGCGGTGATTTTTGTTTTTTGGCTCCTCATAATTTTTGTAATTTAATTTTCACCCTTAGGTTTGCTGAAATTTATGTTTTTTGACTTTTAGTTTGCTGGAATTTGCATTTTTTTCCTAGAATAATTACTCCATTTACATTTTCTACCTTACAAATTGTTGGGATTTAGTTTTTTATACTTTATTTATTTAAATAGTGGCACTGTTGACAAGTTTGTTCAGTTTTTTATGAGGCAAAAACCCAAAATAAGAATAGATAAACGAAAAAACCTAGGCAATAAAGCACAAACCGAAAAACCTAAAGAATAAAAAATAAAACAAAAACACTAAGAATTATAAGTTAGATAAAAACCAAAAACCTATTAGGCAAAAACCCAAAACAATAATAGATAAACGAAAAAACCTAGGCAATAAAGCAGAAACCCAAAAACCTAAAGAATAAAACATAAAACAAAAACCCTAAGAATTATAAGTTAGATAAAAACCAAAAACCTATTAGGAAAAAACTCAAAACAATAATAGATAAACAAAAAAACCTAGGCAACAAAGCATAAATCCAAAAACCTAAAAAATAAACCATAAAACCAAAACCCTAAACATTATAAGCTAGACAAAAAACAAAATGCCTATTACTCAAAAACTCTAAACAATAATAGATAAAGGAAAAAACCTAGGCAATAAAGCATAAATCCAAAAACCTAAAAAATAAGACATAAACCCAAAACCCTAAGCAATTTAAGTCAGAAAAAAAACCAAAAACCTATGAGGCAAAAACCCAAAATAAGAATAGATAAACGAAAAAAACCTAGGCAATAAAGCACAAACCGAAAAACCTAAAGAATAAAACATAAAACAAAAACCCTAAGAATTATAAGTTAGATAAAAACCAAAAACCTATTACGCAAAAACCCAAAACAATAATAGATAAACGAAAAAACCTAGGCAATAAAGCAGAAACCCAAAAACCTAAAGAATAAATCATAAAACAAAAACCCATAAGAATTATAAGTTAGACAAAAACCAAAAACCTATTAGGCAAAAATCCAAAACAATAATAGATAAACAAAAAAACCTAGGCAAGAAAGCATAAAACCGAAAAACCTAAAGAATAAAACCATAAAACAAAAACCCTAAACATTATAAGCTAGACAAAAACAAAATGCCTATTACTCAAAAACTCTAAACAATAATAGATAAAGGAAAAAAACCTAGGCAATAAAGCATAAATCCAAAAACCTAAAAATAAGACATAAACCCAAAACCCTAAGCAATTTAAGTAAAAAAAAACCAAAAACCTATGAGGCAAAAACCCAAAATAAGAATAGATAAACGAAAAAACCTAGGCAATAAAGCACAAACCGAAAAACCTAAAGAATAAAACATAAAACAAAAACCCTAAGAATTATAAGTTAGATAAAAACCAAAAACCTATTCAGGCAAAAACCCAAACAATAATAGATAAACGAAAAAAACCTAGGCAATAAAGCAGAAACCCAAAAACCTAAAGAATAAATCATAAAACAAAACCCCTAAGAATTATAAGTTAGATAAAACCAAAAACCTATTAGGCAAAAATCCAAAACAATAAGAGATAAACGAAAAAAACCTAGGACAATAAAGCAGAAACCGAAAAACCTAAAGAATAAAACATAAAACAAAAACCCTAAGAATTATAAGTTAGATAAAAACCAAAAACTTATTAGGCAAAAACCCAAAACAATAATAGATAAACAAAAAACCTAGGCAACAAAGCATAAATCCAAAAACCTAAAAAATAAACCATAAAACCAAAACCCTAAACATTATAAGCTGGACAAAAAACAAAATGCCAATTACTCAAAAACCCTAAACAATAATAGATAAAGGAAAAAACCTAGGCAATAAAGCATAAATCCAAAAACCTAAAAAATAAGACATAAACCCAAAACCCTAAGCAATTTAAGCCAGAAAAAAACCAAAATCCTATGAGGCAAAAACCCAAAATAAGAATAGATAAACGAAAAAACCTAGGCAATAAAGCACAAACCGAAAAACCTAAAGAATAAAACATAAAACAAAAACCCTAAGAATAATAAGTTAGATACAAACCAAAAACCTATTAGGCAAAAACCCAAAACAATAA
>JAMWEH010000454.1:0-22113 GCA_024721245.1 Mitragyna speciosa | reverse complement strand
TTAAACAAATGGAATAATTTGGTAGTTACACTTCACTCTCACTTGCACATATTTGTCTTCGTACTTTTGCGTTGCCAGAATTGGCTTACTGCTTCCAGTCTCTTAAGAAGTTTAGGTCCTTGCTTCTTTCATATCAGCTACTTGCTTGCCAATCTCCTTGTTACTCTCAGAAGTCCTTTTCCTCAGGGTGAAGTTTTCAACTCTAATTGCATCTCTTTGAATGTTGAACGAATGATGAATTCTTTGGTTTCAGCTTTCAGTTTCTCAATCATCAGAGAGCAACAATCGTCCAAGACCGGCAAGAAGTAGCTCCGTGACTCGTTCATCTGTTTCTACTTCCCAATACAGCTCTACTCAAATAATCGAGCTCTATTCTCAACACAAGCTCTGCTTCAGTCTCATCCTATATTAGACCATCACCCCTAGTAGCCGATCTTCATCTACAGCAAGACCATCGACCCCATCTTCCCGTCCAACACTGTCAAGATCTTCAACTCCTTCTAAAGCCCGTCCAGCACCCACTGCTGTTTCTGCAGACAAAGTGAGACCATCCCTGAACTCCAGACCTTCTACTCCTACTTCTAGGCCACAAATACCTGCAAACTTGTGCTCCCCTGCTTCTCGTTCTACATCTAGGCCATCAACACCTACTCGCCGGAATCCTGCACCTTCTTTTTCTCCTGCTTCTGGACCTTCAAATTCAGTTGGTCGTTCTCTCCAGAATGGCCGGACTGTAGCTTCCACATCCCGCCCAAGTTCCCCAAGTCCCCGAATACGGCCCACTCAACAGACAATTGTTATCCCAGATTTTCCACTTGAAACACCACCAAACCTACGAACAACTTTGCCAGACAGGCCTCTCTCTGCTGGTAGGTCTAGACCAGGTGTTGCTGTCACCTTGAAAGGGAATGTAGAGAACACAGGTGCTGCAAATTTGTCAAGGAGGCAGTCATCACCCATTGTTACCAGGGGTAGACTACCAGAACCTTCAGCAAGGGGCAGAATGCTTGCCAATGGGCAATCAAGTCATAGCACAGAGTCTTACAGAAGTCCACATTTATCTGAGTTGTCAACACGGAAACCTGTGAAAACATCCACAGAGAGCGCTGGATTTGGGCGGACAATTTCAAAGAAATCTCTGGATATGGCTATTAGGCATATGGTAAGTATGGTGCTGTGGATGAATAGTCTTTTTTGGTTGGAAAACAACATATAGTTCTCTATCTCTTGCTCAACTTACAAACATTGTCTAACCTTATAAATTACCTGATGGAAGTCTTGTTTCGTTAGCTTCCTTTTAATGACAATGCTTTGTGGTATCTCTGGCTGGCATCCAAATCATATCACAGCTCATTATTGTTAGCAACTGCTTCTAACTTCGTCTGTTGTACACTATCATAATAGTGATGTTACTCTGAATAACGACCATTTTTCAGTGAAGAATTTGACTCATAAATGTATGCATTCTTCTTTTGGCTTTGTTGGGACTTAGATCAGTGGACTTGCATGTGACGTTGAATCTAGTTCTCCTGACATTCAGCTTTTAGTTCTCCTGCTATTTGTGATCATTAGAGAACTAGATCAAAGAAAGACTTTAACCTTGGGCTGAAAAATTTTCAAAAGGGTTGGCTCTACCCAAACCTAAATCAGATAAGTCTAGTATATGTTACAGCCATATCACAAGACTTAAAAAAGTAGTTTTAGCGCAAAAAGGCAATAATCTCAAAGAGCAGCCATTCTTTGACTTTGGGCTTGCTTAAATACAAAGAAAAATAAAAGAAATAATTATGTTGCATTTTAAAATCATTGGTTATTTAACCATATTTTTGCTGATGAAAGCCCTTTTTTGTACTTGGCATTTACTTGATCTTTTGACTTTCCCAACCCGGCCAAGCAATCCCCTCACACCCCTTTCCGCGGGGAAATAATAAAAGAAGTAACAACACCACCAGAAATGTTAAAAAGGAGGGAGATTTGAGATAAGCAGAAATTAACCAACAAAAAAGAGGCTTGTAGGAATAATAATTTTAATGAAGAGAAAAACTAAATATGCTAGAGTAAACATTTGTTCATTGATGTGGAGGTATCCTCATTCAACCAGTTTCTGCATGGTGTTAAGAAATGCTCTGTGGAGCCTGGAATTTAACAATTTCTTTTCCAGAATGTGGTTTAAAAAGAATAAATATACGGTTATCTAATGGTAGTTATTTGTTTTTTCCTCTGCAGGACATAAGAAATGGCACCAATGGCAGTCGTCCACTTTCAGGTTCGACCCTCTTCCCTCAAAGTATACGATCTTCCATTACCAAAGGCCAACTCAGTCCACCTTTAATTGGACAAGCATCAGGCAATGGAGATGTCCCTATCTATCATAATGGTTCTACTCCAGAACATGGGAATTATGCCAGTAGTTATCTGGAGAATGGAAATGAGGAAGACAAGTCATCAAAGCTCACAGTTGTCGACATCTATGAGAGTTCTCGGTATGATACCCTTCTACTTAAAGAGGATTTGAAGAATACTAATTGGCTGCACAGTCTGGACGATAAATCCGACCAAGGAGCTATTTTTGACAATGGGTTTGAACATCTGCCAGAACCTTTTGACCCTTTGTAAACTCACCTATATGAAGTGCTTTTCTTTGTGGTACCGATATTTATTTACATTTTATTTTTGAATCATTCGCTAATATAAAGGTTGGGAGAGAAGAATATGTGTTGAATAATCGTTAGTAATTGTGAAAAGTGCACTTTTTTTAAATTCTGTTGGTTAGTTATTTGCCAGCAAACGAGTTCCTTCAGTCGCACAGCATGATAACATTCATGTCACAGAGATTTATAAGCCGTTTGATTCAAATTCTTCAATTACTATTATTATGCATATAATTAATTCTACTATGAGTATGGATTTAACGATTTAGTAATAAAATGGGTATTATTCTCTTAAAAAAAGTTAATAAATTTGATAGAATATTATCTAAAAATAATTATAAAAACCCTAGTTATTCACTTTCATTGCTATTGAAAGATACTCATAGTTTTTTTAATCTTTTGAACATCAATAATAAATAAATGTCATTACTATTAACATCCATTTTCTTTCCTTTCCTGATTAGTTGTAGTTACATGTTTTCCCGATCCCAGAAGTTTTCTACTGGTAGGTCATGTAACTAGTCACTTGTTGTGGTACCCAGATGATTATGGTATTCATTGCTCATGCGCTTGAAGACTGACTTGTCATTGCCCAGCTCATGGGACATTCTCTGATTATTCTCATATTTGGTTTTAGGAAAATTCGGATCCCTGTGGCCTTCCAAGATGCATAATTGCACGTGCGATGTGAGTAGTTGGATATCTACGAATCCATGCTTTATCAATTTCATAAGAAGTTATTTAGTAAATAATGGTAAATAGGGCGGTTAGAGTTATATAATTTCTCACCAATAGTTAGGGGTTCGATAAGAGTAGTTGGATATTTATGAATCCATCTTGACAGCACCGGAACAACAAAGAGTCCTCCTGTTTCATTTAGTTATCCCCTTCCCCTGGGAATTAAATCAATTCAGCCAAAAATTGTAAAAGGAAAAACATGGAGGAAAATATCATTACACGTGTGCTTATAAGTAACTTTTTTTTTATTTTTATCAATCTTGTATTACATGTTTGTTATCTCACACAAGTGGGTGAGGCTCTCAATAGTGTGTTGGGTGAAGCCCCAAACTGTTTGTCATACACAATTTGAAGGTATGGCTCTTCAAAATTACCTGGGATTTGATTATCAGGACCTACAGTAAGGTCTCCCCGGACCACGGGTGTTAGCCCCAATAAGTCGCTGTTTAATTCAGCCAAAAATTAGAAAAGGAAAAATGTCGAAAAAAAAAGTAATTACTTTCGATTTAAATTAAATGTTTTGGTTTAATTCGACATGAATAATAGGCTGCGTTGAAAAAGATGGTTTTAGGAAATAATGGCTGTGTTTGGATGGGTGTTTTTTGGGATGTGTTTTAAAAAATTTTACTGTAAATGCTTTTTAGTAACAGTTAGTATCTGGATTAATATTGTTTTTTATTAAACAATTAGGAAGTTTTGTCCAAAACCCAAATTTGTACACACACACACACAATCACATAAACTTGCACACACACACACACACGTACATATATACACACACACACACACATACACACACATATACATGGTATACGTACACACCACACATATATAACTATGTATATATAATATATATTTTATAATATAATATATTACAATCAATTTATTATACATACATACATACGTATGTATATGCATGCATGCATACGTACATACATATATTTATATATATTACACGTACGTACATACGTACGTACGTACATGCATGCATACATAATTTATATATAAATATCTATAGTATATAATATATATATATGTATATATAGTATATTTATATACACTATACGTAAATACATATGTATGTACAAGCATGCATATATACATACATATAAATAATAAAATATATATAAATGCATGTATGTATATATATTATCTATATATGTATATTATATATTATATATATTATAATACATATAATATATAATATACAATATATATTTATAATATTATACATACATATATACGTATGTACATGCATGCTTACATATATACAAACATATGTATATATAGTATAATATATATATAAATATACGTGTGTATATATTATCTATATATATTATATATTATATATATTATAATACATATAATATATATAATATACAATATATATGTAATATATATAGATAATAAATATATTATACATATATAATGCGTATGTATATGCATGCATACATACGTACATACATATATTTATATATAAATATATATAATATATATAAATATATGGATGTGTAGATATTATTATCTGTATATATTATATATTATATATATTATAATACATACAAAATATATAATATATAATATATATTATATATAATATCTAATATATATATAGATATTAAATACATTATACGTACATAAATGCGTATGTAAATTCATGCATACATACATACATGCATATTTATATATAAATATATAATATATAATATATATATTTATGTATAACATATTTATATATATTATACGTACATACATATGTATGTATATATTATATATATATTTACAATACATATAATATATATAAGATATATTTTCTATAACATAAATAGGAAATAAATAAATTATATGTACATAGACGCATGTGTACCTACATGCATACATATGTATATATATATTTATATATAAATATATAATATATAATATATTTATAATATATAATACATATATATAATATATTTGTATATATTATATGTACATACGTATGAGTGAATGTATGTTCTTAATATTCTTGGTATGAGTTTGAGGTATGAGTGTGTGTTTTTGATATTCTTGGTGTGTAGGATTTTAATGTGTATAAAAATATGTGTATGCAAAACTAAAAAATATGTCAAAAATACTCTTTCAGTGTTTTTTATGCCAATAAAATTCATTTTCTAAAAAATAAATCATCCAAACACACTATTTACTTAAAATTTGAAACTTCAATATCACCACGATCCGAGTTATTTTTAGGTTGAATCTACGACCCTATATATGTTTTTTTGTATGGCCGCCCATGTCGAATGACAGCCATGTCAATTCTTGAATCAATAACCATCTCTCTCTTTCTCTCTCTTTCAGTCTCAATCTTCCCCATACCCTCCTCCACAACTCCTGGCAACACAACATATTTACTCAGCTTCCTCCTCTAACCTTTTCTCTCGCACCCGCCCCTTTACCCTTCCGTTGGTTCCTCTCTGAGACACAAACAGATAACCCTTCCAGCATCCACAGGGCAGGCTTCTAAATAGACAATCGAAACTAAGACACTTTGGATGGGATATCAGTAGTCCTGAGTCCTGACTTGTAGTGACTTTGGTATTGATTTGGTTATTTTGGCTGATAAAATCTTTGTTACGAGCGTCTGGAGTAAGGGCAAATCTTTGGGAAAAAAGTGAAAGTTTAGTTTGGGATCCTACTCCGTATACGGCGATGATGGTACGTATGGATGATGGATGTTTCACAGGAGAGGAGGTGCGGCAGTGGACGGGGAAGCACCCCTCCGGGGGGGGGGGGGGGTTTGGAAGGGAAGGAAAAATGAAAAAAAAAAATGCATAAATTAAAATAAAATTACGCAACCAGGAATTGTGAAACTTGACTTGAGCTGGCCCATTTGCAAGTGTTGGTTGATGAGATATAGTTTATAACGCGGGATTCATTTGCATTTTATATTTGTGTAAAATATTTAGATTTAGAGCAAGAATATTTTAAACTTTTTTTTTTTTTATTTGTATAGAAAATCATGCGTTATGGAATATGGATCGTATATGTTTCAGTAAGTTCAAAAAAATTAAAAGACTTTTTGTGTTTAAATGAAGCATCGAGTGTACGAATGATAAAATCAAGTATATAAATCGTAAATTAAATTACCCAACCAACATTTGAGACCAATATATTGGTTCCGTAAACTTCAAAAAAAAAAAATCTATATATATTGGTTCCGTTTACTATTATTTGAGAATTATTTAAATTTTTTTTATAAAAATGTTTGGATAGATGAAAATTATTTAAAATTTTTTTCAATAAATTCAACAATTATCTTTTTTATTTTTGAATTTTGAATGAGATTTTCCTTCTCAACAAAATTTTTACTTTATTGAACGCCGACAGTGTTAGGTATCAATGTTGAGTACTACTTTACAATTACATTACTATTATAAATAGAGTTCAAAATGTTGTAATTTTTTTATTTTTTTTGAACAAAATTATTTAAAAAAAATTATATTTTATGAATAATTATGTAAAAAGTGAAATAAGTTATTAAGAAGTTTTAAACATTTCAAATAAATTTTTATTTTTTTTAAAAATTTTGAACACTTTCTTCAATTTCAACAAAAGCCGACCAACTTTTTCTGCATTTAAAAAATTCAACAAAAAAATATTTTTAAAAATAATTCTCGAAGGTATCTAAACGTAGCCATGATCATCGGTGCTCTTTTGCGTAGTCCTTTTAATTTCATTGACCCATTCTCTTCCTCGGAACCGCCGCCGCCACCACCGCCACCGCCTTACATCCTTTGGCACCAACAATTCTAGCGGTTAAAATCTTATCCCTATTTTTGTAGGGTTTTTTAATATTCTCCCAAATTAACAATATATTGTTCTCTCTTCATTCCTTCCATTAACGAATGGTGTAATTTATAGCAAGGCAACCCTCTTAATTTCTGCTAGTCTTAATCCCTGATCACGAATCACGGAGAGAGTGGGAGTATCGTATCATTGTCGTCGCCATCGTCATCATTATGATTATTATTTTGTTTTCAGATTTTTGGTGTGGACCGGATTCTATTCATTTGGTGTTTCTTTCTCTCAAGACCAACCGGAGACTATCAACTAGTATCAAAATGGGCAGTTGCTTAACTAAGGTATACCTTCATTTTTCCTTTTTAGCTCTCTGTAATCTTTCTATCCCCCCCTCTCCTCTTTTCTGTGAAGTACAGCTGTTGACCGTTTTATTGTTTGGCGCATGCTTTGCTAGTTGCATGCCAAAATACTTTCTCTGGTTGACAGGAAAAGGTTTGTGCTATGGTATGTGAGTGGGGAAAAAAAAATTTTTTTTTTGCTAGACCTACAGCTTTTTTTTGGGAAGAACTTTGGGAGTATGGTTAATAGACTTAAACTTGCTCTGGGCAGAAACCAAGGTTTTAAGGCAGCAAAACTGATTGATCTTTCTTTAGTGTGGAACCTTTGAGATACCGAGGACATAAGCGGGAATGGTCTGGGGCTTTCTGGAACAGTTTTGATCGACCAAATCAGGAAAGTAAAGCGAGAGGCAGAAGAGGAGAGTAGAAACGAATGCAAACTTACATAATTTGTGGTCTTTGTTATCTTTTAGGTAAGGAATCAACAAATCACGAAACTACTTGGTAAATGCCTGGAGTTGGTAGTGTTGCAATTACAGTAGCATTGTCAAGAAAAGTGTTACTCCACTTTTATCAGCTAGAAATTCAGAACATGGCTTCGAGCTATATTGATGTCTGTTTATACATCTATATGCCAGTGTATGTATTTATGTGTATATATTTGGGATTGAATGCATGTATTGACAAAATATGTCTGGTGTGACACTTAAAAGTTAAAGAATGACGAAGTTGACTCTGTCCATAATGTTGAATTCACGGGTGGAAATGTGCACCTGATTACTACAAAAGAAGGCTGGGATCAGAAACTAACAGAAGCAAGGAAGGATGGTAAAATCGTAAGTACTATAAACATGCTTCATTTCCACATTTTTTTTGCTCTTTCCCTCTTCTGGATAAGGCTTTAGCCCAATTATGTGGTTGTGTCTACACGTTCCGATTGATTATTTTGTATACAAGTTTTCCTGGGTGTGCACCTGATTTTTATCTAGTCTCTGCTTGAGTATCCTATATATAGAGGTTCTGCAAAATCTATTGGGCACTACTTGCTCACCTTCTGACGTAGCAAGCAACAGAAGATGGAGATAGAGCTTATAAAAGGCACGAAAAGGATGTTACAAATTCTTTATTATTGGCTTTCAGATTTGAGAACCTTAGAAAAGTAGCAATTACCTTTGTGGTCAAGGTACTGTCATGCACTGACCGTATTTTTTGTTGTCAAAACTGTTGCAGCCCGATTTCTGTCAATGGTTTCGTGTGTCTGGAGAAGGTTCGGGAGTATTGACATCATTTAGCTAGAACTGTTCATAGATTTTCTGTAGTATTTGTTTGTACTAGTATACCAATTTGGATAGTAAACCGAGCATCTTTTTACAACAGATAAGTCTATCAGATAGTAGGTGTTATCTTTATTTACCCAATTGGAGTCATAAACATTAGCTGATAAGAGGTGTTCCAGTATGCTGATTATTCTGGCTGCACTTATTAACGGCATGTTAAAACCGTTTAAGTACCTAAGCCTTGGGAGATCAATCTTTATTAGTTGAATTGTGAAGGGCATTCTCCTCAATGGTACCTCTGTCATAAACTTAAAAGACTACCGGAAGTGAATCCCCAAAGCTAAAGCTGAGCATGTTTTTAGCTTACAGGTAGACATCTTTGAGTCGTTTCCCGTACAACCCCCAATGTCATGGTTATATGGCGGGTCCATGTTGTCAGCAGAATTTTAGATGAGAAAATCGGTTTGTCAAAATAAGATGCATTGTTTCATCTTTCTAACGCATTTCGTAGAATATTCTTCTTGCTTAAGCTAGAAGGAATCAATATGAGTACCCAGGTACCTTTATGGTCATAATCATGAGAGACTTATGCTTAATTTTTTATTTTTTCTCATGTGCACATTGTCAAGTTCGAAGATCTGCAGAAAGGACCCCATATTGAACTGCTATAATGTAAAAGAGTTGTCTGCATTAGTTGGTTGTGTTAGAATGGTAATCTCACAGCATTCCATACTTGGTTCTCTTTGAGAATATGGTTGAGTTTCTCTGCTGATTCTAATGATTTCTGGATTTCTTTATCATTGGTAATTTGAAATAGTTGTTCAAATTGCTTCCTTTAAATCGACAAGACTAGGATCGTTTATCATACTTGGCCTCCTTTTTTTCTTTTCTTTTTCTTTTTTTGGGGGTTAAAAGTCACTTTCTCACTGTAGCTTTCAAGTGCATCTGTGACATGGACATTTGGGGGGATTAAACTGGGTGTGTAAAAACCATAGTGGATATATCTATAAAATTCACAAATATTCACAAATCAGAACATTCACTTGGAACTGGATGAAGAGATGTAGGAAATCAAGCTAATGTCTTTACAGTGGAACTACTAGGTGCCCTTTTTTAAAGGTGCTGTGCAACTGTAGTCTACTTTGGGGTTTCTTTGCATGTTCTTCTGCTTGTGCTTGCTTATGTATTTTTCTAATGTGATTGAAATGTTTGGCAGGTCATTGCCAATTTTAGCGCTTCATGGTGTGGTCCTTGTAGGATGGTTGCACCATTCTACTGTGAGCTATCTGAGAAATATCCAACCTTGATGTTTCTAACCATAGATGTTGACGAACTAACAGTAAGCACTGCTAAGTTATACTATACGAATCTTGCAGTTGTTTGTGTGTGGATTTAACCTCTCATTATGCTGTTAATTTAATACAGAATTAATTTCTTTTGAAATGGAAGACTTTCAGAATAAGTTAGCGCTACAAATTACTCTGATCATTCTAGCATTTGTGCTATTCTTTTTGGAATTAGATTTTCTTTTAAAATGTCGTATATTCTACTGTGCTTTAGGAATTTAGCACATCCTGGGATATCAAAGCAACTCCAACCTTCTTCTTCCTTAAAGATGGACAGCAAATTGAAAAACTTGTGGGTGCCAACAAGCCAGAGCTGCAGAAGAAGATAATATCTATGGTAGATTTAGAGACTCTGCTGCAGAAATAGGTATTTCAGTGGTACCTTTGTGACTCTTGTCAATGTTCAAGTAACTGTATATTTGATTGATTTTGTTGTTAAATGTGAAACTCGAGGCAGCACTTGACCTTCTCGATGTTAGTATTATTTTTTCCTTGACAGGCTGGATTTTGCTGGCGATCTATTATGTTAGTGTGGGAATTTTTTTTTTGGGTTGTGAATAAGTTTAAACTTCATTAATTAAAACAAACGGTACATCTGCAACGTTTTTGGACGTGGCATCACAAAATACAGAGGTAGGTTTAGAGGAGATGGGAACAGGTCCATTGTGATTGCGGGAAATTTGACCAGTTACATGGGTTTTTTGGATTGCTATTATACATTTGGTGTAATTGGAACATATTGAAGAAATAATCCTGTAGAGAATTGGAATTCCTCGTTAGATGGCTTTGCATCGACTTTTTAAAATACAAGAGCCTGACGTACTCTTGGAAGTTACAGTGACTTTTTCTTTTTCTAAAAAGAAAAACATTTTATTACAGGACTTGATATGATATTTGATTACGGGGACTAGACAGCACTTTTCGGTGTCATTTTCGCCGGCGGCAGGTCCATATTCTGAAGTCAAAGATACGACTTCCCCGGCGACCCTAATTGGAATGACTTTTCCCTGCCACTATGTTCAGTCATCTGTTATATGGTTGATGGAATGCACGATGATCAATGATGTCGAATTATAGCGGGGATTGATTTTAGCTGGACAACATCAAGAAAGGTCAAGCAATATTAGGTATGATTACCTCCACAAAGGCGAATAGTGGTCCGTGGTGGTAGTCCAAGAAGTGTACATATAGTAGACAGGTGGGCAACGTCAAAAAAAAAAAATGCTAGTAGTAAAAAGATTGCGACCAAATGGGCTTTTCAATTTTCATTGCTTGTGCCAGTTGGTGCTTCTCGTCGGATATTCGGCTTTGAAAAGGTCAGCTTCCCGTTCAGCACCAGATAAGCACTGTTGACGACTCTTGTCTTGTACTTGGGAAGAGAGCACAAGCTGTCGGGGCGCTTTTCCTTTTCTGTTTTTTTTTTTTTTTGGTTTTTAAAAAAAAACTTTCAGAAGCATCCGAACGGCCAAAGACAATTCATCAAATTTTGCTAATCAATCACCAATTACTCCCATGAATGATGGATCTCGTTATTAAGCATCACTTGACAAAATTTTATTACAAGTACAAATAGACAAGAGCAGCATTCACGATGGCTTAATGGGTCAGGAAGGATTAATCAACTTTTAAAATTCTGAAAATCTAAGGTACCTTTACATTTGGTCAAACATTAGCCGCCATTGCCAATTCAACAGATTTAAGAACTTCAGGCAAATTCATTCCGCACTGTGGCACTTGCATTGGAACAACAAACATAATATACTACTACCATTACAATCACCAGGAAAAAAAAAAATAATAACAACAACAACAAAGGGCAATTCCCATACTCTTTCATGTAATCATAGACGTAATCCAATCACAGAAAAGAAAAATAACAATAAACGGTAATTACCATACCATTTCATGTAATTATAGATACAAAATTACAAAATGATTTTGATGGTAAATATAGGAGGAGCAAAATAATAACAAGTGCAAAAGAATACAACGATACCAACAATTTAAAAGGTGAGGGAGAAAAAAGAGAAGTCTTCTGAGTTTAACAGCCTAAACACGAGCACATTAGTTTCACCGGATCACCAACAATCATTGGGTGACAAAGTGCTTTTGCAGTTCACTTCTCAACGTCCTTTGGGGTTCATGATCTGTGAGAATACAGCACTTGGTGTTAACCCGTCTGAGTCCTCACTCGCAAGGCTCCTTCCACCAATGCTCATGGAGATCCCGGAGCTTCTAGAATCCATGTTGCTGTCATCAAAACCTGGGGATGCATTTGGATCTTTCTTTCCTTTACACGTTACATCAAATGTCCCCTCTTCGAGGTCCACTCCCCCAAGACCCTTTCCACTCTCCTCTGCACTCTCCTGCAGTTGTAATGCGAATTCCAGGTTCCAAAGTACATCTCCCATTGATGGCCTGTCCGTTCCGACATCCGCAACACACTTCACTGCTGTCTCAGCAATTTTCTTAAAGCATTCAGGTGCTATCTTTCCCTTTAGATAAGGATCCATAATCTGATCAAGGATACCCTTTTTGTAGCAGTGCAAAGCCCACTCTGCTAAGCTAACTTGTTCCTTCGGAAGCGTTGGGTTTAAAGCCGGACGTGCGCACAAGATCTCAAAGAGTACGACACCAAATGAGTATACATCAGATTTTCAGTGAGTTGCTGTCGCCTAAAGTATTCTGGATCCAGATAACCAAAACTACCCTTCACAACGGTGCTGACATGGGTGTGATCCAACGTAGGGCCGGTTTTTGACAAGCCAAAGTCAGAAACTTTTGCAACCCACTTCTCATCCAAGAGGATGTTAGTTGTCTTAACATCACGGTGGATAATAGTGTGCTTGGCACCTGTATGAAGGTAGTGCAAACCCCGAGCAGCACCAATGCAGATCTCCAGCCTCTGCTTCCACAGCAAAGGAGGCTTTTGTGTCTTGTATAGATGCTCACGGAGGGTTCCATGAGCCATATAGTCGTATACAAGGATCATTTCACAGTTCTCTTCACAATAACCAATCAGCGAAACAAGATGACGGTGGCGAAGCTTTGAAAGCATTTCAATCTCGGTTTGGAACTCATGCACACCTTGTTCAGAAGTGGATTCCCACGCTTAATTGCAACTTTTGTGCCACCATCAATTTCACCCCTGTATACTTTGCCAAAACCTCCACACCGAGAAGAAGAGCCTCATCAAAGTTATTGGTTGCAGCCTTGATCTCAGCAAATGAAAAGTGGCGACAAAGGTTTGAAGGGAGAGAGGACGCATAGCTTCCAGTAGTGTTTGTCTTTGCAGAACCAGAGGAATGTGAATTTCCATACAAAGAAAGAGGAAGCCAGCCATCACTTGCAGTAGAGTCTTTTTTGTGCCTGCCACGTCGAGAAACAACACAAATGAGTAACCCAACAAGAAGGACAGCAGCAATTCCACCTCCAACCCCTCCGCCAATGACTGCTTTCTGATTCTTTGAGTGACTAGATGTCGCAGAAGAGACTGCAGGTGGAATTGGAGCTGGCGTTGGATTGAGACCTCCAAGATTCCCATTAGTATCGTTTACTTTGAACATCTCCAACCCATTTAAGATAGCATCATAATAAGAGGGCTTAGTGGCAGTGTCGGGATGCAGGGCAAGCCAGATATCTTGCTGTGGGGTCCCACCATTTGGAACAAAAACCACATAATCTTTGAACACTGCTACTCCATTTGTTTTTCCCCAAGCAATAACATCTGCACCTTGCTGTGCAGTCTGATTATTAAGAAAGATGTCGAAGACCCTTTGATTAATTAAGCTAATATTTTCAAATCCCTCGCAGAAATGGAGCCTAATTAGGTAATAGAATCCTGTATCCACAGAGAAAAGCCAAGTCAAATTGTAATTCAGATTCACTTGTGCATTTGGACCCATTGTTCTAAAAAGTACTGTAGACATCAACCGGGGCAACATAAGAAGGTGTTCCTGGAGGATAATTGATTGTAACATTTGGATCAGCTACATCTGTGACTCCTGTAGCAGCACCAAAGATGTAAGTAGAATCAACATTCCACGACCTGAAAAGGCCTGTGTCTTGGGAGGGCGAAATGGCATTTCCACCCACATTTAGCCGATAAACATTCTCAAGCGCAGTAGCATTGTCGATGGAGAAGGAGGCATCTTGGCCAACAATGAGCGTAGTGCCACCTTCGGTACTGTAGATATCAGGATGGGAAACAACCTCAATGCCGTTTACAAATGCGTACGAGTTGCTAGGGTTTGAAGCTGGCGTAAATGTTAAATTCAGCACTTCAGACGGCACATTGACAGAGAACTCCTTCATGATGTAATCGTAATTCAAAGCCTCAGTCGTTTGTGCTGCACTGAAGTTCTTCATAAGCATAAAGGGTCCAGCGATGACAGAGAAGATAGCATTTGAGGCATTGAGGCCAGTGTAAGGTGCCGGATAGAAGTACAAACGGATGAATTTCCTACCAGGTGCCACGGGAAAACTATAGGTGAAAATTGGACTGGAAAACGCGAGCATTCATGTAAGGTACCTCGGGGACAGAGGGCTTTTGAACAGCAGCAGGGGAAGTTGATGACTTGGCAGTTGCCAAGGCAAACTTGGAGCCGATATCGGAATACCATTTGCGACCGTCAGTGTCAGTAGATTCGGGAGGACCTCCGCAGCTGAGCAGAATCTTATCAGTAGGGACATAATTGTCGGCCAAGACAAGATGGGGGGAGGCCATAAACGCCAGTAACAGACAGTAGCGAAGGTAGGAGAGGATAGGATGGCGTGGCTTGTTCATAATGTTGTTGGTGTAGACCAAGAAGTTTGCAGATGCACAATAATAATATCTGAAAATTTACAGGGTAACAAAATATTTGAAAAAAACTAAACAGAGTAACAAGATATTTGAAAAAACTAAATCTCAAATCAAGAATGGAATTGCAGGAATAGCATGAGCGGGTACAACTAGTAATCAAACTTGTAGAAGCTAGAAATACAAAAAAAAAAAAAAAAAAAAGCTAATTAAGTCTCGACGGACCAAGTTTACAAAAAAAATAACTACCAGTAGACTAGCAAACCCATAGAGGTCTAAGGAAAACCAGTAGATCGGATGTCTTCTGTCTCTTTTGAGGGGTTTTGGCTGACTTTTAGAGGGGCTTTGAAATCAAAAGGGGGTGCAAGCAGCTCTAAGCTAAGGGGGCTTAAAATCAGCTTAAAGAAAATGGTGAGATAAGACAGAACTGGAATTATTATTTTTTTATATAAAATTAAGGAATAATGAAAAATTATGCTAGTATAAAGATGCTGGAAAAAACAAAAGCAACCAAAAAGAAAGAAAGGAAAAAAAAATGCTAGATCCACAGATCGAAGTAGCTAATGTAATAAAATACCTGGCGAACTGAAGAGAGAAATAGTCTGGTGATGATGAGGAGGAGGAAGAAGACGGTGTGGGAGGATGAGATCCAAAATTTCAAGACATTTCTTGTTTAAACTGGGTATCCCCTATCCACTCAAATAATTATTATTATTATTATTTTATTTGTCAACAGCTTGCTTCTGAGTATCGGTTTCTTCTTCTTCTTCGTCGGTTCTTCTATTGCCTCACAAGAGAAGAGAAAGAAAAAACAGTGAGAGAGAGAGAGAGAGAGAGCAGGGCCTTCCCCAGCCCAGACTTGAAGAAAAATTCAGAAACAAGAGTTGGCAGTAGTTGATGGTTATAAATGTATAAACACGAGTAAACACACAGCACAAATAAAGAGTAGCACTAAGAAAAATTTTTAATACCAGTTGGCAGCTATTCAATTATTTATTTCTAACCCCCCCCCCCCCCCCCCCCCATCATTTTCTATCCTCCCCATTTTATTTCCTTTTGTTTTTTTATTTTTGATTTTGGGTAACTTCAATTGTGGCTTTTTTTTTTTTTTTTTTTTTGGGTTTTGTGGTAGAATTTAAACAAAAGACCAGCTACCCTCCCCTCTTTAAAAATTTTATTTGTAATAAGTTATATTTTTTTTAAAAAGTAGTAGTATAGTATTCATCTCTCACTCTCAAAGTGGAGAGAGGAGAGGATTACTGCCTTCTTCGTCCTTTGATTGTCTTAAGAGTTTTCAACACAGACGGACGACGCGTTTCGCGGGCCCCTCCCCCCAGGTGACGGTGTTCTCCTTTCTCACTCTTTTTGTTTTTTTTTTTTTTGGTTTTGGTTTGGGGGAAAGGACGGGAGGGGAAGGAATTCACTATCTAATCTAATCATTGTAACATCTATAAACATTATTTGACGCTTAATTTGAAGTTTTGTGTTCTTTTTTCAGTTTCTCTTTTTCTTTTTCTTTTTTTTTCCCCGGTTCGGAATTCGGTGGCGAAGGTGGTGGTGTTGAGTTGTAATCAGGCTGGCTGGACTCACTCGTCTCTCGGATCCCCTCCCACCCACCACTCACGCCAGCTTACTGGCACTACTTTCTCTACTACTACTACTACTTCCTCCTACTACAATTAAGGCTGTTCAAAAAAATCTGAAAAACTGAAAAATCGGAAAAATCGATCCGCTCCAAACCGAAAAAAAAGAGTAACCGAACCGGTTTTTGGTGGCGGGGCGGTTTGCGGGGCGGGTTATATTTTAATCGGAGAGGTTCGCGGTTCTCAATTTTTGCGAACCGACGCGTAACCGAACCGAACCGAAATGGGGGTAGTTATATAATTTCACATGTTACTTATGTAATTTCATATATTAGTTTGGGTGTTCATTTGGCTATTTGTTGAATATTTATGTTTTTATATTGATTGAAATGAGAAGATGAAATTTGAAAGATTAAGTGATGATTTTCTTGTTTATATAATTTTTGGTTATTTGTTGAATATTTATGTTTTTATGTTGATTTAAATGAAAAGATGAAATTTGAAAGAATAAGTGATTGTTTTCTTATTTATTTAATTTTTATGTTTTTGAAGATTAAGGTTTTGGATGTAATTTAACTTTAAGATATTAATGTTTGTATTATTAGTGATTTATAATATTTTGTAATTTTTCTTGTTTATTTTTTTAAAAATATAAGTAAATTATTATGGACCGAGTCGGGTACCCGCCCTATCCGAACCGGTTTTGCGGATAACCGGAAGACCGAGTACCTGCTACATGTGGACTGGTTTACGGTTCAAATTTTTGTCTAACCGCAAAGATCGGTTCGGTTCACATTTTTTTGTCCATGGACCGGGTACCCGGTCCATGAACACCCCTAACTACAACTAATAATAATAATAATAATATAAATAAATACTGAGAACCAAGAAGGCACAGAAGGAAGGAGCTGGCGTGTTTATGGGCCCCCTCTTTCCTGCCGCAGTTGCATTTCCCATTTCCATTTGCTCGCTCACGTTGTGGGTCCCAACCCATCATCATCCGTGTCTCTCGTCGGCTTCACCAACCATGCCCCATGGTTATTTTCACAACTCCACCTATTCCATATTTGATCACCGGCCTTCACCAATTTGGGCCTTCTCCTCTTTGTTTTTTCTTTTTTCTTCAATAAAAATAATAACAAAGTGTTTTGCTTGAAATTACCAATTAAAATAACACCCCCAAAAAAATTTAAAACAAAAATCTTATACTAGTGGTACATCTTCCAAGAGAAAATATATATCTTGTTTTTATGAATATGTTTGTATAACAACTTCCAACACATTTTTCGATCAATTTTTTTATCTCTCATATACATTTATCATAAATTAATTTTTAACAGTAGTATTTTCTAAAAAGAACAAAGTGATACATTCTCCCCTGCCTTTATCCTTTTCCAACTACTATTTTGGAGCCTCAGAAAAGCCTGTGGATATAGATACGATAATATAAGGGCCGTCTCTAACCCAAGTTCTGAACAGATTAACTGGATTAGTTGGACTCAATAAATTTATCGAGTTGTTTCATGTTGTCTATACATAACAATGAGGTGTATCGAACTGCTGTGCTGATAAATTTTCTATTTGGTCCATTGCTAAGGCCAGAGAAAATGGACCACCACCAGAATACCAATCTACTCCGTACTCAGAGGTAACCATTAAAAAAAAATAAACAATACACCTAAAAACAAAAAATGTATATGTATTAACCCAGTTGGGATTCTCAGTGTCACTTTTCTCAATGTCAATTGAGTGTCATTCACAAGGAAGTATCACATTGCATTCATACTTAAATAAGTCCAATAATTATTAAAGTATGGGTGCAAGGTGACACTTCCTTGTGAGCGGCACTGAAAAAAATGACAATGAAGATCTCTACTATTATTAACTGTGCTGGGAAACTAAACTACCAGTGGAAACATGAATAAGATGGCGTACGAGAGATATATCTTCTGTCCTCTTAATATATACGTACAGTGACAAAAGAAAGCATCACAACACAAGCTGATATATCCTGTGCTTGTATTGTATACGTACAGTGACAGAATAGGAAAGCATCACGCTGATATATATATATATATATATATATATATATATATATATATATATATATATATGCATGTATCATAAGTAACCCATGGGAAGCTCCCACTCATCTGCCGGCTCTACACCTTCTCCAGGGAACTTCCCACTAGACAAGTTTCTCTTCCTGCTTGGCCCATAATCAGAATATTTTTCCAACTCATCAACTGAGTCACCCATGTTCTGGGTGGCACCCCAAAAACCCCTGGCAACAGCAATTGACAATTCCACGTCTAAATTTTAGTAACAACTAATAGCAGGAAATTTCGAGCAAAATTGCATGGCGCATTTAGTTGACCACAATCTCACCGTGACAGGCATTATATCCTCTTTTCCTTGTATGAATTAAACACAAATGACAAACTAAGGCACACATTTACCTTAGTAAGCCTCTGGATGCGTGATGCTGCAGCTTCATGTACTACAATTGTGTCAGATAAACCTCCAGCACATCCTCAACTAATAAGGCATAGGTGCTCACCTGTAATAAGACAGACTAACAAAATGTCTGAATCTGTAATCCAATTCATCAATTCGGTACTTCCCAAATGATGGAATCTCAGTTCAGTTAAAAAAAGTGAATAAACGAATAAAAGAAACAACGATTTGCAAAATTATGGCATAGTAGACTAAAGCATGGTTCACCAACCAAACTTGATGGGATGATGGATATCCCAAACGAATCAAGCTCAAGGGATTCTAACCACCCCTGAGTTAATGTTAAAAGTGTATCCCCGCACCTGAAAAATGAATAATAGCAAAATCATCCCAGAAATACTAAAATAAAAGGTCTCAATGCATGAGAAGATGCTAAAAGGGTGGTGACTTACTTTTCCAATATTTCGCCGACCTGGAGTTACAACAGCGTATCCTACCTAACATAGATCACTTGTTAATATAGGGCATATATTTAGCAAACAAATAGGCTTTTTGGCTTATGGTTACCAGCAAATGTCAAGAGTATTTTAGAGTTTCAACATAAAACATTAAGACAGCTTACAAATGTTTATAAACAAATGCAACAGTTTCATGTTCTATATCCTTCTTTGGAAAGTTTGCCAAGTGGTAGAGAGTCAAAGAAATGAAGCACTTAGCCACTGATAGTCATGCAAAGAAAAAATTATGGTTATCGAGTTACACTAGCATAAAACAGCAGATTTGTTAGATTTACCTTCAACGAGGATTACAAACAGACTATGCATGTCAACTTTGGTTGGGAAGAGAATAATGGCTCTATAAGTACTGACAGCCACTAACCAATGGTTCTTTTTCCTCCCTCTTCAGTTTCTCATGGCTTATTATAAGATGCCATACCAGGCGTTTTAATTACATTGATCAAATTGTCTGAAACATGTCTCGCAAAGTATGAATTAGCTCCTCTCCTATTAACCAATAATAGATAAAGCTCCAGGGAAAACAATTGTTCTTGTTGCATAAAGCAACGCATTTAGTGTGCAAATGACATTTTATAAGAGTTACTATATCAGTAATATGATGAACCGAAGAGAAAACTAAAGCTCCAGCATTTGAGCTAACAAGGTGGGCAAATCAGATGGATGAAATAGTGTTCTGAAATCTTCACAGAACATGTGAAGCAATATACCTACCCTTTCCCAGCAACCTCACAAACACTAATTGACATAACCTCAATTAAACAAAAAAATAGTAAGTAAAACATACCAGTGTCTCGAGTCCAACTAATTTGATGTCATTTTCCATCACACTCTCATCTTCAACGAGTACCACGTCCCCTACCTGTGATGAACATCATATAATTATGTCAATAGGCTATCAACACCATCAGAGTAATAACCAGTAAAGATTACCGTTGCAACAAATTCAGAAGCCCAAGAGTAAGCTTTAAGTTCAAGAATAACAGAGTATCTACAGATGATACAACAAATATCCAGATTTTATGCATTTTTAAGCACAGAGATAACATTGCTGACTATTTACAGAAATTCAGTAGGAGAAATGTAAAACATGATCCACATGGCGATGACAGGACATCTAGTTAATCTTGAAACTTGGTAGTATCTTTTTTGGGTCTAACCGTTGCAAAATCAAATTTACCAGTCAATAGAGAGAAAAGGCAATCAATAATGTGAAGAGCACAGAAGGAAGCACGCAGCTGTAAGATTAGTGAAACGAAAACCTTTGCAATGTCGTCCAGGAAAAACCTTTCTAGTTCACCAGAAAGTAAGCTTGGCTTCACTTCTACAAATAACACCATCCACTGTGCAAAGAGAAAGGGGGAAAAAAAGGAAAATATCAGCTCTGTGTCTTGTTGATAAGGTCAGATAGATATGTATTACGAGCTAATATATGAGCTCTTAAACCATTCAACATTAGAAAGGATTCCCAGTCTCTCGGGGATCCTTTTGAGAAGGAGTTAAAATAAAAAAAAAAAAAAAAAGAGTTGCTCACAGCATTAGTATCGACCCAGAGCTGAGAAACAAAACCAAGGGTGATGGCTGATTGAATGCTGATTACTTGCTTGGCAATCATAGTGGACCCCTTCATGATTTGCCTCCTCCCAGTAGTCCCCATCCCCAACTTCCTGCAGACAACAGGTCCTCCGGTATCTTCTGGCCTGGGCCTTTCCATATCTGATGATGCTGCCTCCTCCTCTTCCGCTATTGTTGGTTTGCCCTCTTCCTCTATTCCGCTCGTCTTGCCACTACTGCTGCTAGTATTAAATTGGGAAACAAAATCGAAAGTGGAAGCAACGTCCCTCTGGAACTGGGATTGATCGCCAATTCTTCCGTTTTGTACAGTTGATATAAAATGATGGGGGCCTTGTTCTCCGTCTTTTTTATTTGTTGGAGCGATCTCGAATGGATGATGATGACGACGAGGACGACTTGCAAGAATATTGTTGTCGTGATTCTGCTTCTTCTTGAACCCTAATTTTGTTGTTCTTGGTAGTAGTGGAAGTGGGAGTAGCGAGGAGCTGAAAAATTAATTGGTTTTGACGGAAACCAGCTGCAAGTAAAAGTACTGCCACTAGTGATCGGAGTGAAGTTTGATAAATCGCAGCTGGGAACGCTTCTTTGATTCACTTGTGGCGGTGGTAATGGTACGTTTATCTTAGTGAGGAGGAGGAGGGACTGGGCGGGGGCGGGGGCGGATCTCATCTTCTTCGCCTTTGCTACCTACATTATCTAGAAGTAATCCTACTGCGCTACTACTACTATATATATTTTTTTTGTTAATTATAGGCCATAAAAAGTTACAGACACGCCCCGAAGAGTTGGCACAACCAAATTTACTCATTCCCATCGACATCCTGGACTGTACGTAAGTAATTACGGCTCAACATCTAACCATCTCATTTCTGATCATCAAATTTATCCGAATGGATATACCTACGGAGCACAGTCGACCACCTCCACCTTAGCCCTCTCCCCTTGTCCCGTTCCAAACGCTTCCTTTTGTTGTTTGTGTCGAAGTCACGACTAGTGGTATTATTTTTATTTATACCTTTTTTTTTTTTTAATTTCTTAATAATTCATGC